>CM024268.1:13152452-13314993 GCA_013621005.1 Aeschynomene evenia
CGTATGCTACCCAAATGTGGTGAGGGCCTTCTACTCGCAAATCGAAAGTTCACTAACAAAGGGTCAAGAGCACGATTGCTGATCAACAAATCTGCTTCTCCTCCTCTGACATCAACAAAATTTTCAAGACCTTGAATGGTGGTGCTGTCATCGTGACAACCAGAATGGGTCAAGGAGGTAGATGACTCAGAAGAAGAAGTGGTGACACTTTTGACTGGTAGCAACAGTCTACCACTCAAGGCGTAAAGGTGCCTCATCTTACGCAAGAGGCCAGAATCATCTTCTCAGTTGTCCAGCATACCTTCTCCCTCGGATTGAGACATGGGGAACGTCACCACCATGGATGCATGCCTACTGTACCACCTGCTGAAGAAGGAAGAGTAGATTTTGGGAAGGATGGTGCTCAACTACATGATGCACCAAGCTCATCCTAAGAGGGCTCTCACAAGTCTACCTTACGGAAGCCTTCTGACCAAAATCCTCAAGCATCTCTCCTTCCCACTTGAAGACTACGAGTATGTCTTTAACCACAGCAATTCACAATGGTCACCTTCAACAACATCAAGAAGAAGAAGGAGGAAGCGAAGCCTTCTAAGGGAGCTGTTGTCCCAAACAGCCTCTAAGGCTGAAAAAGAAAGGAAAAGGTTTCCGATCCTTCAGAGAAGAAAAGAAGAAGCAAAATGTGACTCATCCTTCTCCAACAAGGGTGACAAGGAGTATGGCTTCTGAGGAAGCTCAGAAGACTCCTCAGAAGGAACCTGAGGTTGTTGAGGCTGCTGAAGACTCAGAAGAAACAACTTCTGAGCAACCCCTGACCAGAAAGAGGAAAACACCTCCAACTCTTCAAGTCCAGACGTGCCACCAGAAGGGAAAAAGAAACGTGTCGTTTGGTAAAGCTTACTCTAAAACTCCACCTTCCTTTCTTAGATCTTCTTCTACTTCAATTCCTGTTACTGATTCTGTTTCTGGTTTTAAACCCACCAAATTTAAAACTAAACTCCTGCATTCCTTGACTTATCAGGAAAGTCTCACAAAGGAGTGGGGATAAAAACACTAAGAAACAGAGCTCGCCGAAGCGACGGTAAAGAAATTGTAGCAGTTGCTGCTACTGCTGCTGCCACTACCACTATACTACTACTGCTGCTGCTTGCTGTTGAAGAAGAAGCAGAAGCTTCTCATCACTCCTCCCCCTCTGGAATGTCTCTCCTCCCAGAGAAGACGTTCAGGGGCATGGAGGAAATGTTGTTGATTCCTCTTCTGAGGAAGGAGATGCGGCAAGCTTCCGCATTGAGCATCGCACTCCAGATGCTGGAAGCTCCAAGAAAGAGCCCCAGAAGAAGCCATCTGAGGTTTCTATGGTGGAACTTTCTGAGGCAACCACAACTGAGGTTGCTACTGTGAATGCTGAGTCATTGGCTCAGCCGATGCTTGATGTCCAGAAGGAACTGGATCACCTTCTGAGACTCCAGAAGCTGCTCAGATGCACCAGAACAACAACTACAGCATGAGGAAGCCTTACTTGAACCAACTTCTGAGGTTGGTCCCTCTCTTCTGAGATCCTTCGGAACATGAGGAAACTCATGTCTCAACACATGAAGTAGTGCCAGGGACCACCAGCACTGGCTCAGCTCAGAGGTGGGCGATGACGCTACCATGGCTGCCGGAGTTGCAGCAGTTGAGGCATTTGTTGCCCACAGTTCCTTAGAAGGAACTCTATCTGAGAAGGACTCTTAGAAGAACAGAGTTCTTCCTCTAGATTAACAGAAGTTCCTCCTCCATCCTTCGATCAACAAGGTCCTACTTCTCGATTACGGACTCGATGATTAGTTCCGGCTTTCAGCTGGGAAGAATGGTAGTCACCCACCCTCTGTGCAATTTCGGCCTTTCTTTGGTCGAACTGAGAAGTTGAAGGGCATTGAAGCCATACATAGCCAGATCTCAACTTTCAACTCTCGAAGATGCTCAGACTTCTGGTGCAATGGTGCAACATCAGCTCCACAACCTTCTGATCTAGACCTTGCTCTAGTTTCTGAGGACACTCAGAGGCAGCCTTCTATTGAACTCGCTGCTATTGAAGACGAAGCTGTCCAAGAAGAAGAACTTCCTAAATATCAAAAGAGGGATATCATCGATGATGTACTTGAGGCTGAAGTCTCTCGTCCTCCTCCATCTCAACCCTCATCTTCTCAACAGCCTTCCACTTCCTCTGAACTACCTCCAGAATGCGCTCCGCATGCGACTCAGAGCGAGATTCTCATGGAGATATGCCAGCTGCTACGCTACATTGCCAGAAGACAGTAGTTCTAAGTCAATGATGGCGTTTATGTATTAGCCACCCTTTTTGATGTAACAAAGGGGCAGTAGATAAATGATAAAATTTTTGTACAATGGCTATACGTAAACACTAGGCTAGGACTTAGGGGGAGCAACAACTTAGGGGGAGCAAAATATTTTGTATCTCTACAAAACCATCAATGAAAAATCATTATTTTGGCATCTCATGTTTTACTTAATTTTATGCTTATTTTTTATTATTTGGCATCTCTTGATTTACTTAGCCTGGTATTTCTGAATTTCATACATATATTCATCAAGAAATACACGCTGTGTAATTGATAATCTCAAACAGTGATCATACATTGCATACTTTAACTGTTGATTATCAAAGCCTTCTAAGAAAATAACAGAGCCTTCTCTCAGAAAGCAATGTTAAGTTCTAAGAAAGCAAAAGTGCATTCTGAATAAGTCGTGAACTTACTCAGAAACACTTCTGAACTTAAGAAAAATTATTATCTTAAGACTTAAGTTGTTATCATCAAAAAGGGGGAGATTGTAAGCTCCAGAACCCTTCTGAGAGAATTAGGCATAATTCTCTTAGAGTTATGAAAGTTTTAATGATAACAAGGTAAGCCATAAGTATAAAAATTTTACTTAAGGTTTTGCTAATATGTGCGCTAAGTGTCTCAGAAAGCTTTAAATTATTGCAATACCATGAGTAAAGACCAAGACAAAACATCAAGTAGCCTCGAGATCAATTGATAAAATCATAGCACCAAAGATATCAGAAAGGATGTCTCAGAAGCGCAGAAGGTGAAAACATGTTTCTGAGGAAAGAACATTGTCGCCTCAGAAGGGTCTCAGAAGACCTTGCGACTAGTAGTTCTCAGAAGGGTCTTTCCTCAGAAGGTTCGCCTCAGAAGTCCGTACAACTCTCAGAAAGTTGGACTCAGAAGCAACCAAGTGTCTGGACTCAAGGGATCGCAAGCAGTCTCAGAAAGCTCGCTACAACAAGCTAAGGAAGTGGGAACACGCGCACTGTGCAGCTCTGAAAAGTTCCTAATTTCGCGCTGACTGTAGCAGGGAGCCGTTCCGAGAAGGACACAGCCACATCACCAAAGAGAAACTTCAAATTTGTGGCTCATTAACGCCTATAAATATGAGATCAAATTACAGAGTAAATTGACGAAACTTTAGCGCAAAAAATTCTTAAACAAACTGAGCAAAAACTCTGTCAACTTGAAATCATATTTCAAACTTGAATTTTTCTCAGAAAGACAATTTTTCAAAAGTTGTTTTTCGAACTTTGCTAAAATCTTCTAGTTCATTATTGGTGTAAATCCTTACCTTGTGTAAGTTATTTTTAGAAGTCTACTAAGTGTAAAACTAGGTTTGTAACTTAGTCTTGGTAGTTGTTTTCGATCAAAACCAACTTTAAAAAACGCTAAGTCCTTCTTTGTGTGAAGGCAGCCTTAAGTCCTCTGGTATTTGAGGCAAAGTTCGAAGTCCTTAAGTGATTAAGGCAAGGAAGTCCTCGGTTGTGAGGCAAGGAAGTCCTTAAGTGATTAAGGCAAGGAAGTCCTCGGTTGTGAGGCAAGGAAGTCCTCTAGTGTTGGAGGCAAGGAAATCCACTTCGGGTTGTGAAGTGGTAGAAGTCCTTTACTTGGTAAAGGCATTGTTGTCTGGGAAGGCACTTCAAGTAGAATATCCAAGAACTCTCAACTGAAGGTTGAGGACTGGAGTAGGTTGGTTTTAACTGAACCAGTATAAAATTCTTTGTGTTAAGCTTTTCTCCCTTACTCTTTACTTGCATAAATCTTTGAGAAAAACTCTACCACGATTTTAATTAAGAGGTCTCGTGAAAACTTTATTGATTAAAATCAGAAAGTGTTTAAGAAACTCTAACTTAAAGTCATTCTCTTAAAACTGCTCAGAAAGGAACTTTCTCAGAAAGACTAAGTTCTCAGAAAGCAATTTCCACTGCAAACTCTTAAATCTACCTTCTGAGTAAAAACAACTTTCTAAGTAAAAGTTTTAAGAAGTAATTTTTAAAATTTGCACGATTCAACCCCCCCTTCTCGTGCACACATACACTTTCAAATGGGATATGAGTAAGGATTAGGCTCATGGTATGTGTATGGAAACGGTTCAATGTAGGAGGGTGGTGGTTCATTATATGGCTGGTAGTAGGGGTCAAAGGATGGGTATGGTTCATAGTACGGTTGAGGGTTTTGGTACGGGTATGGTGTTTGGTGAAGGTTCGAGGATAACGGGGGTGCTTGCATCTCACTACTTGGTTGATAACCTGCAAAACCATGGAAACTAAAATCTTGGAGACTAAAATTGGGGTTAGTGTTCATGTTAGTCTAGAAAAAGAAGAAAATTACGAGAAGAAAACATAAAAACATGATGTAGGACGACGAACGGCCGCTCGAGTGGTCCAAGGGCGCTAGGGCGCGTCTTGACAGGACGCTAGAGCGCTGATTGGGCGCTCGGGCGCTCGTGTCGACGCAGAAATTTGCTGTTCTGCGAACAACAAGTTCTGTGGAATGCTATGTGATGCAATAAATAAAATCTTTTTGTTGTTTTTATTTTTTAATTTTTTTTCAAAGAAACAAAGAAAACGATTATGTACAATATGTACAAATCACACAACTAGAGATTACTTTCATCGTCATTCCCCGGCAACGGCGCCAAAAATTTGATGGTTGTGTCGTGTCAACCATAAATTTAATTATTTTTAAAACCAAGTTCCCCTAATATAGTTTAGTGGAAACCAGGGTCGTCTCTCACAAGGAATGGCTAAGAGAGTAATACACAAGACTAGTTGTCTGATGGTTTGTCACAATTGGGGGGTTTTTGTGTGCAAGATAATTAACTTGGAATAAAATGAAAATAATAAAAGCATCGGTTTATGGGGGTGGAACATTCATTAGGGTGTCAATCATTGGCTACAAAAGAATGCATGAGTTGATTAATTACGCCGGAGTTAGATCTAACTCCTTTGTTGTGATTCTAATGATTAATTGCCTAGAATGGGATTAATTAGTGAGATCTCACCTTTAGTTCCACTCTCAACAATTATTAAAGTCAATCACATTAATCTAATTAAAGAGACTAATCAGCCAATTAATTACTCATTACCAATTCCTAATATGTCATGCATCAATTAATCAACTAACACATAAACATATGCCAATGAATTAGCCAACTCAATCGAGTAAGCCAAGACAAAGGGTTAAACACATAATTTAAGATCTCAAATTACATGCTAAGGGTTGATAATGAAAACTTATGCAAGATTAAGAACAAAGCCTCAAAGTACCCCAATGATGTTCACACCCTCATAAACCACCAAGAAAATTAGCTACTCATGGCAATGAATTAAAGGGCAAGAATTAAAAAGAAATTAAATGCAAGTTGGCAAGATAGAAAAACGAATAACTGTATTAATGATAAAAGAGTCACTTACAAAACCCAAAGAGGGCTGGACGAATAACGTTGAAATGCAAATAACTGAGCTAGAGCTAAACTAGGAAAACGGAAATCCTAATGGAGAGAACAATAACTCTAACTAGGAAAAGAAAATAAGTGAAAGTGGAGGTAGTGAGTGGTTTGAAGATATGTCAAGAGATATGTTTTCTGATGCATTAGCCTCCTTTAAATAATGTGAGCAGCCTCCAAACCCTAGTAAATTTGGGCCCCCAATTCGTCTTGCAGATAGGGTTTCTGCTGCAACAGAATTGCGGCGCGGCACTGGGGCGCGTATAGCTCGCTAGGGCGCCAGCACTGTGCACGTGATGAGTTTAAGTGGGCCTCGTGCGCTGGAGCGCGCTATGGGCGCTGAAGCGCTCGATGCTGGTTCTGAAATCCACTGCTCCGCTTCTTGCTCAGTTCCTGATGTCTACAGCTCCAATAATACCCCTGACCTGTACTAAAAATACAAAATATCCAAGATCAAGTGCAAAGGTCATCCTTGAATTGCAAAAACATCATAAAACTTGTTATTTTAGCCATTATTTCTATTAAGCTCAATTAAATTCCAATTTGTATTAAGTATAATAAAAGGCTAAAATAGAGCAAAGAATTGCATACAATCATCCAAATTAAGGGCATAAAATATTGGCAAAAACCACGTTATCACTTGATCAGAATTGCAAGTTTCAGGAAGCAAAGTTTTTAAGCAGACGTGATTCAACCCCCCCTTCTCACGTCACAAGCACCTTCAGTGGTTTGTCTTTTTAAAGGATTTTATTAAGCTTGAGTTGTAAATTGATGCATTGGTTGAGTCTAGGCACAAGAAACAAGTTTTCGGAGAACTATTGCACGCTAATGCTTGTAAAACTTGAAATTTTGTTGCAAAGATGGAATTTGTATAAGGCAACCCCTTAAGATGATTTGATGCATTAGTAGAGATAAAAGGGAGGTTGATTCATGATTTTATACACATATTTGAATATTGCATTATGAGTTGCGCATTTCTTTGGCATTTAAAGAGTAAATAGTGAGTTTTCGGAGAAACTCCAACACCTATGTGTCAATAAGCATGTAAAAATGTTGGTTGTTGTATGAAGCCTATATGAGGCATTATATTAACCCTTATGACACCTATGTGACACCCATGAGGAAAGGCAATAGTTATGATATGAATTTTGAGAGGAGAATACAAGTTATGTGATACATAGGTATGCATGAATGTAGTATGACTTTGTGAATTTTGATAGAATGATGAGGTGTTGTATTATGAATTGTTGAGATAAAACTGGAGGTTATATATATACTTTGAACTGATGTAATTAAAGTATGTTATGATAATATGATAAATGCATTCCTTTAAATTGAAATTTAAAGTGATTTAGCTCACACTCATGAAAGATGTGTTAATGTTAAAAATGCATAATGATAGAAGTGTGTGATGATTATGAAGAGATGTTGATTATGCTTATTAAAGTATTATTCTACCGTATACCTAGGGGGCGGGTGTATTGTGGTACTACGGATAGAATCCCTGCTACCTAGGAGACAGGTGTATTATGGTACGACCGGATGAATCCTCCGGATATGATAGAGCATAATTTTTAGTGATTAATCCCCTTTATATGCATGCCAGTTAACCACTCTTGAGCCTAATTGACCACTTTTGCATCATATTTGACATTTGGAACTTAATTTGGAGCTTTGTGCATTTTTCCAGCATTTTGTTCTTTTCAACACTGGAGCTACAGATGTTGGAATCACTTGATTTTAGTGGCATTGTAAAGCTAAGACACAAGGCTTCATTGCATCTTCAGAGCTCGAAAGCAATTGAGGTGACTAAGAAGCTCATAAGTGGACTCGAAGTTAATGAAGCGTCTATGACAGTATTCTGGAGCAGCACTCAGTGTTTTTGCAATATCTCGAGCTACACTTGCTGGAATTGGATGATTTTTGTGGCTATGGAAATCTGAGACATAGAGCCACAACATTTCTTCAGAGCTCAAGGCCAGAAGAGTTCATTAAAGACTTCAAAAACTAGCTGCAACATTTCGGGCAGAAACTACACATTGCTGAGTTGTCTTAGTTATGACATATTTTGTGCAAGTTCCAATTTACCCTTGTCTTATATGTTTGTAAAGGTTTAGTGCATGAGCTTTTTAGTAATTTCAATTTTCTTTTATGTCTATATAAATCCCATATCAGATTGGGGAATTTTACACACTTTCATTTAGTCATTTTTATTAGGTTTTTAGATTAGAATTTTAGAGAGAGAAACTCTCCCTTCTCTCTAAGTTCTCTTTACATTTCTCTTTACATATTTCATACACTTTACATACAATTCTCCAAGTTCAATTTAATTTATATTTTCATTTTCATCTTTGTTATTGCTTTAATTTCTTGTTTCTTACTTGCTTTAATTATGGTTGAGTAGTTTCTTTGTTCTTGGTGTTGGGTAATGCTAAGATCATATTTTCTCTTGAAACCCATTACTTGTCTCTTGCTCTAGCTTCCTTATTTCTTGGTTCCAAATGCAATTAATGTTAGCTTGTGTGGATTCATATTTGCTAATTTTAATTGTATATCTTGAATGCATTTTAGTTTCTTGATTGAGAGATTATTGTGTATTTGAGTGTTTTTGAGTGTTGAGTGAGGATTATCATTTGATGCCCATTAGCTAGGAGATTAGGAATAATTCTTGATTGAGAATTGTACTTGCATGTGTCTAAGTTAGTTTTGCTAATTTGGTTTGAATTCAAGTCTTTTTGGTAGAGCAATTTCTATACATGTGTAAGTTGCTTGCAAGGTGTTTGATAAAATGCTTAAGTGGGTTTAGGATAGGGAAAATATGGTTTGCGCATGTCTCAACACCAAGACTTTTCTTGCATTGTTATTTCCTTTTAAATTCATAGCTTTATTTACTTCTTACATAATCCCAACATTACATATACTATACATATTAGATCAATGAGATAAGCCTCCTTGAGAGACGACTTGGGTTGACTAGCTATACTACTATAATTATTCAATTCAATCCCTTTTTCTTGGGAAAACTCTTTTTGTTCTTTAAATTCTAAATTGATTGTAGTTAAAAGAAATAACGACGCTTTTAGCTAACATCAATTTTTGGCGCCGTTGCCGGGGATCTTAAGATTTGATCTTTGTGCATAGTTATTACTATTTTATATTAAAAAAATACACAAAAACACAATAAAAATTCTGCATTATTTTTCTGGTTTAGTGCAGAATTTTTGTGCATTATTTAGTTTTTCATGTCTCTTACACCTTCTATGCTATCTATGGATGACTCGGTTGCACCCCGATCCAACGCTAGAAGGTTTTGACCCGAAAATGGAAGAACCTTAAGGAACTAAAGGCGTTCTAGAGGGTTGGTGGTGTAGAAGACATAGGAGTGTTAGGTGTAAATATGTTCTAACTCTTTTATCTTGTTTTTCTCTTTTGTTATTTTTGCTCTTTGATATTTTTCCTATTTTGAAACTAACATGGATACTAATACTTACTTTGGTGCCCAAGATTCTTGTTCTTATGACTATGTAGGGAATGAGAATATGACATTTGGTGAGGCCCTTCAACAAGAGGTGGACCGGAAAATGGCGGAGATAATGGACATTCTTCATGAGTTAGCCACGGTACCTTCTTTGGAGTTGGATGTTTCTCATATGATGAATATGGCAATGGGGTTTCCATGTGAGGTATACTACTTGTCTCTTGAGGATAATGTCAAGTTGGATGAGCTTTTGGATACATGTAGGAGGCTATATGATGAGTTCTTTTCACCTCCACCACCATACACACAAACCTACACCTCACCACCATACCCACCATCATACACTCAACTATCACCACACCCAAACCCTTACCCATACCCTTCATACAATGATGCTTATCAACAACCATATTATTAGCCACCACCACCCTCTTACCTTGAACCATCTCCATACCCTTATCATGAGCCCACCCTATAGCCATACCCTGTAAGCTCCAGAACCCTTCTGAGAGAAATTGATATACTTCTCTTAGAGAGTTAGAAAGTTTTAATGATAACAAAGTAAGCCATAAGTATAAAAATTTTACTTAAGGTATTGCTAATATGTGTGCTAAGTGTCTCAGAAAGCTTAAATTTTGCAACTCCATGAGTAAGATCAAGACAAACAAACGAGTAACCTCATGAATTAAAAGATGAAATCATAGCGTGAAAGACATCAGAAAGTATGCTCAAGAAACGCAAAAGGTGAAAGTGCAGTTCTGAGTGAAGAACACTGTCGCCTCAGAAAGGTCTCAGAAGACCTGGCAACTGGTGATTCTCAGAAGGGTCTTCCCTCAGAAGGTTCGCCTCAAAAGTCCGTACATCTCTCAGAAAGTTGGACTCAGAAGCAACCAAGTGTCAAGACTCAATGGATGAAGCATTCATTCTCAGAAAGCTCGAAACAGCAAGCCAAGGAAGTGGGAACACGCGCTCTGCACAAGACAGAAAAGTTCCTCATTTCGCGTTGACTGTTGCAGGGAGCCGTTCTGAGCCAGACACAGCCACATTAGCATAGCGAAAGCTTCTATTTTCGCGGCTCTTTAACGCCTATATATATGAGTTCAATTGCAGAGCATTGTGACGAAATTCTTGCGCGAAAAACTCTTGATTAAACGTGCCAAAACTCTGCTGAATTGAAAATCATTTGCGAAAACTTAGAACTTTCTCAGAAAGACAATTTTACGGAATTGTTCTTCTAACTTTGCGAAAATCTTCTAGTTCTGTATTGGTGTAAATTCTTACATTTGTAAGTTAAATCTAGAAGTCTACTAAGGGTCAAATTAAGTTTGTAACTTAATCTTAGTAGTTGGTTTTCGAAGCAAAAACAATTTTCCGAAAAACGCTAAGTCCTTCATTGTCTGAAGGCAGTTTTAAGTCCTCGATTGTTTGAGGCAAAGTTCAAGTCCTTAAGTGTTTAAGGCAAGCAAAGTCCTCGGTTATAAGGCAAGGTAAAGTCCTAAATTAAGTTAAGGCAAGGAAAGTCCTCTAGTGTTGGAGGCAAGGAAATCCACTTCGTATTGTGAAGTGGTGAAAGTCCTTTACGTGGTAAAGGCAGTGTTGTCTGAGAAGGCACGATAAGAAGAATATCTAAAGAACTCTCAGCTGAAGGTTGAGGACTGGAGTAAGTTAGTTAGAACCGAACCAGTATAAAAATTTCTTTGTGTTAAGCTTTTCTCCCTTCAACTCTTATTTTCAAGAAAATCAACGAACACGTTTCAATCTGCTCCTGAATAGAATTAATTTATTAAGATTAATCTTAGAAAGGGTTTAAGAAACATCAAACTCAAAACCATTCTTAAACTTCTCAGAAAGAACCTTTCTCAGAAAGTTAAAGTTCTCAGAACGTTAACCTTCTCAGAAAGCTCATTCCACTGCTAACTCTTAAACCTTCTTTCTGAGTCAACCAACTTTCTAAGAAAAGTATTTAGAAGCAAATTTTAAAAACCTGCACGATTCAACCCCCCCCCCCATTCTCGTGCACAAATACACCTTCAATTGGCATCAGAGCTAAGTCCTTAACGGGTTGAGCACTTAACAGTGTCAAGGCAAAAGATCCAAGAAAGGACTATGGATTCACCAGCTACGTTCATATCTGATGGGGCTTCAGTCAACAGACCTCCAATGTTTCTTGGAGACAGCTTCGACTACTGGCGTGATAGGATGATGTTGTTCATCAAACACACCAGTCTCGATCTATGGGATAGGATTGAGAACGGTGACTATCAACCTCTGCAAACAATAGCAGAACAAGCTGTTGTTGCAGCAGACGATGAACCTGGAGCAGCACCGCCAGCGCCCAGAACCTACACCAGACGAGTTCCCAAGGATGAATGGACTCAAGACATGAAGGAGAAGATTCAGCTGAACTTCAAGGCCAAGTACATTCTCCTATGTGCACTACCCAAGGTAGAATACGACAAGATAGTGTCGTGTGATACAGCACAGGAGATATGGGAAAGGCTTCACATGCTGCATGAAGGTAATGACGAAGTCAAGGAAACGAAGATATCCATGCTCGTACACAAGTACGAATCCTTCTGCATGCAACAAGATGAAACCATTGACAGCATGTCAATACGGTTTCTTCACATCATCAATCAGCTCAAAGTCTTGGGAAAGACTTACTCAAATGCTGAAATGGTAAGAAAAATTCTCAGAAGCCTCTCCTCAAAATGGCGTCCAAAAGTCACAGCAATCCAAGAAGCTAAGGATCTAAACCAGCTTGGTTTGGATGCACTATTCGGCTCACTCAGAACATGTGAGATTGAGCTAGAAGGATTTCTTGGAGGACCATCCTCTTCGTCTAAGCCTCAGAAGGGTCTGGCTCTTAAAAGTCAAGTAAAAAGACCTTCCAAGGCTCTCAAGGCCGAAGAAGTTTCTGAATCAGAAGATGAATCAGATTCAGAAACAGAGGAAGATGACATCTCTCTTCTGGTCAGAAAAATGAAGAAAGCTTGGAAGAAAAGACCAAGCAAAGGCAAGGAGATTACTCCCAAGAAAGGAAAGCTAAAGCCTTCTGAAGCCACATGCTATGGCTGTGGAGAAAAGGGTCACTTCATAACGGAGTGCCCTCAGAACAAAGGGAAGAACAAGTTTATTCCCAAAAAGAAGAAGAATGCAATGGCTGCTACTTGGAGTGACTCAGAAGAGGAAGCTTCTGAGCCAGCAAGCGAAGAGGAAGCTAACGTCTGCTTCATGGCTGGTACTGACTATATTCTGGAAACAGAATCTGAGTCAGAAGAGGTACCTAACTCCCCTCCTCTCTCTTACTCATATAATGAGATCTCAGAACTCTATGAAGAGCTTCTGAGAGATTCAAACGAATTAGCTAACAGTTTCAGCAATTTAAAGAAATCCTTCAAACATTTAGAAACTGAAAATGCTAGACTAATTCAAGAAGTTGAGAATCTAAAACTTGAAAGAGATGATTTTAAAAACAGATATCTTGAAAGTCACAATCTCTATCAAGCTTTAGAAACAATGTCTTCTGTAACTGTTGAAAAGGCTGAACTAGCCTTGATAGAATTACAAAAGACCAATGAGCTTCTCACTTCTGATCTAGTTAAGATGGTCAATGGTGGGAAAATGATGACTCTTTTACTTGGACTTCAAAGACCTTACAAAGATAAAAGAGGACTTGGATATGAAGAAGTTTTCGAACCCCATGACCTTGATCCATCCTTAACTAAATCACATCGCATGTGCATCTCATGTTTCAAAGAGGGACATGGATCTGAGACATGCCCCATGCTCAGTAAAGGAAAGACTTCTCTGCCTAAAAGGGCTAAGAAGATTAAAAACTCTCAGAAGGCTAAGTCTTCTCAAAAGACAAGTCCTTCTCAGAAGGGTAAGTCTTCTTAGAAAGAAAAAGCTTCTGAAAAGGGCAAAGAGAAGGTTTCTGAGTCTCAGAACCACAATCCTTCTAAGAAAAGAAGACAAAAGGCAAAGAAAGCTAAAAAGCAAGGACCCAACAAAGCATGGGTACCTAAATCAGTGAACTTTGTGTCTGCAGGTGCATCAACAAGCACTGCTCCACCACCAAGATGAGCAGTGGTACTTGGACAGTGGCTGCTCAAGGCACATGACTGGAAGCAAGCACTGGTTCAGAAACCTTAAGCCCAAGAAAGGAGGAACGGTGCGATTCGGTGATGGTGCCAAAGGAAAAGTCACTGCCATAGGAGATGTTGGTAAGGATTCTTCTCACCAAATCTCTGATGTACTTTTAGTTGATGGCTTAACACACAATCTATTAAGCATTAGTCAATTCTGTGACAAAGGCTTAAAGGTTGAGTTTTATGCCAAATACTGCCATGTGACTAATCTCACTAACGGCAAGATCATTCTGGAAGGAAAACGAGTTGGTAACATCTACGTTATCCATCTAGATGATCTAAAGGATCAAAATGTGAAGTGTCTTGTCTCTGTCCAAGAAGACAAGTGGCTTTGGCATAAGAAACTTGGTCACGCCCATATGAAGCTTCTTTCTGAGCTCTCTCAGAAAGGACTTGTAAAGGGTCTTCCCAACATTAAGTATCAGAAGGATGCAACTTGCGACTTCTGTGAAAAGGGAAAACAAACCAAAGCCTCGTTTCCTAGCAAAAGTGGAATCTCCACTCAGAAACCACTTGAGCTCCTTCACATGGATCTTTTTGGACAAACTAGAACCGCTTCCCTTTCTGGAAAACGCTATGGTCTTGTCATAGTGGATGATTATTCCAGATTTACTTGGGTATTCTTTCTAGCTTCTAAGGAAGAAACATTTGAAAAATTCAAAGCTTTTGCGAAAAGAGTGTCAAATGAAAAAGACTCTCACATTCACACCATACGATCTGATCATGGAGGTGAATTTGAGAATCACACTTTTGAAAAGTTTTGTGAAAATCTGGGCATTGCTCACGAATTTTCTTCTCCCAGAACTCCTCAACAAAATGGAGTGGCTGAGAGAAAGAATCGAAGCCTTCAAGAGATGGCAAGAACAATGCTCTTAGAAAGTGGGCTTTCAAAAGGATTTTGGGCTGAGGCTGTAAACACCTCATGCTACATTCAAAATCGAGTCTTTCTGAGACCAATTCTGAAGAAAACACCTTATGAGCTTTGGAAGAACAAAATACCCAACATATCCTATTTTCATATTTTTGGTTCTTCGTGCTTCATACTCAACACAAAGGAAAAACTTTCTAAGTTTGATCCTAAATCCGATGATGGAGTATTCCTAGGATATCCCTCTATCTCTAAAGCATATAGAGTCTATACCAAGAGGAGCAAATGTGTTGAAGAGACAATCCATATTAAGTTCAAAGAACTTAGTAAGGACTTGCCTTAGAAGGTTGCTGACTTAGAAGATGATTTTGAGAAACTCAACATCTCTTATGAGAATGACCAAAGGAAAATTCTATTGGATGACGAGAGTGATTTCCAACCTACGGAAAAATCATCTCCATCTAAAGAGAAATCTAAAAGCATCATTGAAGCTCCAGAACCTGATGAATCTAATCCTCCAACAACAATGGAATTTAGATTCTCAGAAGATCAAGCTTCTGATGACTCAGAACGAGAACCTTCTGTGTCGACTTCTCAGAACCCTATTCCTAAAGGATATAAAGGTTCAAGAGACTTCAAAAATGTCTCTCAGAATGAAGTCCTGGGTGATCCCGAGCGCGGTGTTAGAACCAGAAGGAACTACACGAATCTTGCTATGGTTTCTGAACTTGAACCAGAATCCATAGAAGAAGCGTTGGATGATCCTAGCTGGGTAAATGCCATGCAGGAAGAACTGGACCAATTCGAGAGAAACCAAGTTTGGAAACTTACCCAGAAACCCAAAGGCAAAAGTGTCATTGGGACTAAATGGGTGTTTCGAAACAAACTTGATGAAAATGGTCAAGTCGTGAGAAATAAAGCCAGATTGGTTGCTCAAGGGTACAATCAACAAGAAGGAATAGATTATGATGAAACCTTTGCTCCAGTCGCAAGATTGGAAGCTATTAGGATGCTGCTAGCTTTTGCTGCACATAAAGGCTTCAAACTCTATCAAATGGATGTAAAATCTACCTTCTTGAATGGATAACTTTCTGAGGAAGTTTATGTAAAACAACCTCCTGGTTTTGTGAATGATACATTCCCAAAACACGTATTTAAGCTAACTAAGGCTCTCTATGGTCTAAAACAAGCTCCTAGAGCTTGGTATGACAGATTGAGTTCCTTTTTGCTTAAAAACGGATTCTCAAGAGGGAAAGTTGACACTACACTATACACCCTCTCAGAAGACTCTGGCTTCTTGATTGTCCAAATTTATGTTGATGACATAATTTTTGGTGCAACCCATGAACGACTATGCAAAGAATTCTCCAAGCTTATGCAAGGTGAATTCGAGATGAGCATGATGGGAGAACTTAAATTCTTCCTAGGATTGCAAATCAAGCAAGAGTCAGAAGGGACTTTTATACATCAAGAGAAGTATACCAAAGAACTTCTGAGGAAGTTTCTGTTGGATAAAGCCAAGCCTATGAGCACTCCCATGCATCCTTCTCAAGTAATTGACTTGGATGAAGATGGTGAGAAAGTCTCAGAAAGCAACTATCGTGGCATGGTTGGCTCTCTTCTCTATCTCACTGCTTCTAGACCAGATATTCAACTAAGTGTTGGCATCTGTGCTAGATTTCAATCAAAGCCTAAGCAATCTCACCTAACTGTTGTTAAAAGAATTCTGCGATATTTGATTGGAACTACTAATCTTGGTTTATGGTACGAGAAAGGTTGTTCCTCTGATGTTGTAGGATATTGTGATGCTGACTATGCTGGAGACAGGATTGATCGAAAGAGCACAAGTGGATGCTGCTGTTTCTTTGGAAAATGCTTGATTACATGGTCATGCAAAAAGCAGAACACGATTGCGCTATCAACAGCAGAAGCTGAATATGTGTCTGCAGCGAATTGCTGCACTCAGATGCTTTGGATAAGGAACCAATTGCGAGATTATCAACTAAGGTATGAGAATATTCCCATTCTTTGTGATAATACTAGTGCAATTAACTTAGCTAAGAATCCTATTCAGCATTCACGATCCAAGCACATAGATATAAAACATCATTTCATTCGGGATCATGTGCAGAAAGGCGATGTTGAAATCAAATTTGTGAATACTGAGGATCAAATCTCAGATATATTCACAAAGCCTTTACCCGAGGATCGTTTTAATGTTCTGAAAGGGCTTCTTAATCTAAGACATTTCTAAGTGTTTAAATTCTGAAAAATATTTTCTTAGAAACTCCCCTTAGTCCTAAGCTTAGAATCTGAGACAGATAAGTTAGAGCTAAGCTTATGAGCAAAATGTCAGAAAACACGTTCTGAGAAAATCATCTCTCAGAAGACCCACCCCTCAGAAAGGAAGTCTTCTGAAAAGTTTCTCAGAAAGCGATATTCTCAGAAGGACCACTTCTCTCAGAAGGGTGCCTTCCAAGAAATTAGTTACCAACGGTAACTTTTCAAATAAGTTTTGGCAACGGCTAGTCTCGAGACTGTCTATAAACACGCAATGACCTATTCCATTCGAGCACTTTGCTTCCAAAACTCTCTTATAACGCCGTCATCCGTCTTTTCTTGCTCAAAATTCTCTCTTCGATTTGTGTTCTCCTCTCCGATTCTATCTTATCTCTCCGTTTTCCCAATCCAAAATATTTTCCTCTTTCAAATGGAAATTGCCACTGAAATTAAGGGTGTTATGAGGAACAAATTGGATGATGTTGTCGAGAACATCCTGTATGAGGATGAGAAGATGCAGGAGCTTTTCAAGAACACCTATCTTCCACGAACCATAGCAATGGGTCGTGTTCTTCCTCTAAGCGTCTTCAACGAAGTGGATGAGCTTGGATTTGCATTCCAGTGCCAGCCTGGCTGGGCTGCACTTATGCTCTCTGAAGAAGTTTGTTATCCTAACTTAGTACGAGCCTTCTACTCCCAAATAGAAAGATCCACCAACAAAGGTGTGAAGAGCTTCGTGACCAACCACAACATCAGAATCTCTTATACAGAAATCAACCAAGTCTTCAAGACTTTAAATGGAGGAGCTGTCATATCAGATGATCCAGATTGGGTCAAAGAGGTAAAGGACTCTGAGGAAGAAATCGTAAAAATCCTTATAGGCAGTGGTGACCTACCACTCAAAGCTGTGAAGGTCCCCAATCTCACTCAAGAAGCAAGAATCATTTTTTCCATTGTTCAACACAACTCTCATCGTTCAATCTCTCAGACGCTGCTCAAACCTCTGAGGCTATAGAGCAACCCTCTGGATCACAGCCTGCACTTCTTGAACTTGGTCCGGTTTCTGAGGATGCTCAGAGGCAGCCCTCTTCTGAAATCGCTGTCACTATAGAGGAACCTCAAGAGGCAGCACATGAAGAAGCTCACGTAGGAGCTGCAAATGTGGCTGAAGAAAGAGTTGAAGAAGCTGAAGTAGAAGAAGAACGCATTCCTGAATATCAAAAGTTGGACATCATAGATGCTGTACTTGAGGCTGAAGTCTCTCGTCCTCCTCCAACTCAACCATCCTCTTCTCATCAGCCTTCTACCTCTTCATATGAGATACCTCCAGAATGCCCTCCAGGCGCGGGTCAAGCCGACATCCAGGTGGAAATTTGCAGGCTTCTCCGCTATATAGCTAGAAAGCAGTAGCTCTAAGTCTATGATGGCGTTTATGATAGCCACCCTTTTTGATGTAACAAAGGGGGAGAAGAAAAATAGATAATATTTTGGCTATATAAACAACTAGGCCTAGGATTTAGGGGGAGTAACAAATTAAGGGGGAGCCAAAAATTTTGTTTGTAACCCCATTTGAAATTAATGAAATATTATTCATGTTTTGGCATCTCCTGTTTTATTAGCTTGGTATTTCTAAAAATCATATTTTACTCATCAAGAAATACATGCTATATATTTGATAATCTAAAACAGTATTCATACATTGCATTTCTATCTGTTGATTATCAAGGCCTTCTAAGAAAATAACAAAGTCTTCTCTCAGAAAGCTAAGTTAGTTTCTAAGAAAGCAAAAGTGTCTTCTGAGTAAGTTTTGAAATCAATCAGAAACACATCATAACTTAAGCAAAATTATTATCTTAAGACTTAAGTTGTTATCATCAAAAAGGGGGAGATTGTAAGCTCTAGAACCCTTCTGAGAGAAATTGATATATTTCTCTTAGAGAGTTAGAAAGTTTTAATGATAACAAAGTAAGCCATAAGTATAAAAATTTTACTTAAGGTATTGCTAATATGTGTGCTAAGTGTCTCAGAAAGCTTAAATTTTGTAACTCCATGAGTAAGATCAAGACAAACAAACGAGTAACCTCATGAATTAAAAGATGAATCATAGCGTGAAAGACATCAGAAAGGATGCTCAAGAAACGCAAAAGGTGAAAGTGCAGTTCTGAGTGAAGAACAATGTCGCCTCAGAAAGGTCTCAGAAGACCTGGCAACTGGTGATTCTCAGAAGGGTCTTCCCTCAGAAAGTTCGCCTCAGAAGTCCGTACATCTCTCAGAAAGTTGGACTCAGAAGCAACCAAGTGTCAAGACTCAATGGATGAAGCATTCATTCTCAGAAAGCTCGAAACAGCAAGCCAAGGAAGTGGGAACACGCGCTCTGCACAAGACAGAAAAGTTCAACATTTCGCGCTGACTGTTGCAGGGAGCCGTTCTGAGCCAGACACAGCCACATTAGCAAAGCGAAAGCTTCTATTTTCGCGGCTCTTTAACGCCTATATATATGAGTTCAATTGCAGAGCATTGTGACGAAATTCTTGCGCGAAAAACTCTCTATTAAACGTGCCAAAACTCTGCTGAATTGAAAATCATTTGCGAAAACTTAGAACTTTCTCAGAAAGACAATTTTACGGAATTGTTCTTCTAACTTTGTGAAAATCTTCTAGTTCTGTATTGGTGTAAATTCTTACATTTGTAAGTTAAATCTAGAAGTCTACTAAGGGTCAAATTAAGTTTGTAACTTAATCTTAGTAGTTGGTTTTCGAAGCAAAAACAATTTTCCGAGAAACGCTAAGTCCTTCGTTGTCTGAAGGCAGTTTTAAGTCCTCGATTGTTTGAGGCAAAGTTCAAGTCCTTAAGTGTTTAAGGCAAGCAAAGTCCTCGGTTATAAGGCAAGGTAAAGTCCTAAATTAAGTTAAGGCAAGGAAAGTCCTCTAGTGTTTGAGGCAAGGAAATCCACTTCGGATTGTGAAGTGGTGAAAGTCCTTTACGTGGTAAAGGCAGTGTTTTCTGAGAAGGCACGATAAGAAGAATATCTAAAGAACTCTCAACTGAAGGTTGAGGACTGGAGTAGGTTAGTTAGAACCGAACCAGTATAAAAATTTCTTTGTGTTAAGCTTTTCTCCCTTCAACTCTTATTTGAAAGAAAATCAACGAACACGTTTCAATCTGCTCCTGAATAGAATTAATTTATTAAGATTAATCTTAGAAAGGGTTTAAGAAACATCAAACTCAAAACCATTCTTAAACTTCTCAGAAAGAACCTTTCTCAGAAAGTTAAAGTTCTCAGAACGTTAACCTTCTCAGAAAGCTCATTCCACTGCTAACTCTTAAACCTTCTTTCTGAGTCAACCAACTTTCTAAGAAAAGTATTTAGAAGCAAATTTTAAAAACCTGCACGATTCAACCCCCCCCCCTTCTCGTGCACAAATACACCTTCATACTCAACCGAAATTCCAACCCCACCACCCATAGACCCATCTTCCTCACCTCAACCTCTTGCATTCCCTTCTAAGTGTAATGAGGCGGAAGGCTCCACAATGACCCAAATCATAAAGCTTCTTAGGGAGCAAAATCAACGAAATGAAGAGCTCTTGCGCCAACAAGATGAAATGCAAAGGAAGCTTATGCAATTGGAGAATGCTCAAGCCACATCCTCTGGCAACGAAGAAGCATCACTACCCTCATCTCCATCACCATTATCCAACCACAACCTCCCCCTCACCCAATTGTCATATGCACTGCCATCACCACTCTCACCATTACCACATGAGGAGGATTATGCTCTAGAGCAATTGGATTGGACAACTTTGAAGTCCATGGTGGAAGAGCTAGCCGGGGAGTTGAGGAGCCTCCACCTCCACCCTCACCACCCTCTATTCCTTGGAGGATTGTCCACAATTTCATGACCCTTCACCCATGGAGGTATTCTACGTTTTGGAGCCTCGTGACCCCTTGGATGGTGACTTTGAAGTGGATGCCGAGGAGAACTCCGATGATGATGAGATAGTGTACGAGGACCCACCGCCGCTACAATGTGAGGAAAAAGGAAGTGTAATTATGGAGAGTTCTCCTCTTTGTGCGAGGCTACTGCAGGAGCTTCTTCATTTGGAGGATTTCACCATGGGGCCATGTGAAGCGGTTTGTGTTGCGGTAGTGTCTTCCCAACCCTTGCTCGAGTTCATTCCCCTTGATTCGTGGTCATTGTCCTTGTGAGCTTTCTGAGCCTTACATTGGGTGACCGCATTACATGTCATTCCATTCTTGATGTGTGTATCTCTTGTGGACTTTGTCGTTCTTGGGTTTGCCGTGTCTCTTAATTGAGGTTTCATATGCATTCTTGAGTGTGATAGAGGCACTTTTCTTCTTTAGCTCACGGCTATATTGCCCACCCTCTACATTACCATTGCAAGCCCCTTTGAGCCTTATATCTCATTCTTTGATCTTAGCTCACCTTTACCCTAAAAAGTGAAAAACCATTTTACACCCTACCTTAGGAAAGTGGAGTAGCATTGGTTTTATCATTTTGTGTGCTTGAGTCTAAGTGTGGGTGTTTGTCGTGGACGACAAACTTTTAAGTGTGGGGGAGGGATATCTTGATGTGTTAATGCGAAAAATGGTGTGAATTGTACGTAATTAATATGTAATTGAAAAAAAAAATGAAATGAGCAAAGGAAGAAAAGCACACAAAAGCACAGTAAATTCAAGGTCAAAGACCTCATGGGTGAATGTTTAAAGGTTCAAAGCGAAGAAAAAAAAAAGAATAAAACTCTTGTGCTTATGCTTTTGTGTGCTTAGAATTCCCCCTTTGTGTTTGATTGAGACTCTCATAACCAATGCTAGTCTAATTTTCTTGGGTCCTTTAGCTCACTTATCCATACTTTCCACACCTTAACCTTGGCCTCATTACAACCAAAACAAAGACCTCTTGATTCTTGGGTTCATTGAATGTTAGTGGTGGAGATCTAGAGGTTTGACAAACCTACGTCGAATGCTTAGTCTAACAAGCGGATTGAGAGGAAGACAAGCCCACTATATATGTGAGTTGAGAGCATACACACTCCCTTGAGGTCCTTACATTTCATCTATGCATTTTAAGGGATTTTGCTTGGCTTGTGATGTTGTGCTCCTTGGTATTGAAATGCTTTGATGTTGGATACTCTTGCTATCTCACTTGTTTCCTTGGTCTTGAGCCAAAGCACTTTCGATCATTCATTGAAATTCAAGTAACAACTTGTGATTCCCCTCCTTCTCATTTGTTGGTTATTTTTTTTATGCTTAGTCTTGCATGAGGACATGCAAGGGCTAAGTGTGGGGGAATTTGATAGAGCATAATTTTTAGTGATTAATCCCCTTTGTATGCATGCCAGTTAACCACTCTTGAGCCTAATTGACCACTTTTGCATCATATTTGACATTTGGAACTTAATTTGGAGCTTTGTGCATTTTTCCAGCATTTTGTTCTTTTCAACACTGTTCTGTAATTGGCTTATAACTTGAGTTATAGAAACTGAAATTTTGTGTTCTTTGTCTTGTTGGAAAGCTTAGACACAGGTATATAACTTTCATGAAGAACACGAAAGCTGATTCAAAGCATAAAGACTTCAAATTGGAGCTTCAAGGGGAGTCATGTTTGCTGCAGAATTCTGGAGCAACATTCCTGATCAGCCAGTGTTGCAGAGGCTGGAACTGGAGCTACAGATGTTGGAATCACTTGATTTTAGTGGAATTGTAAAGCTAAGACAAAGGATTCATTTCATCTTCAGAGCTCGAAAGCAATTGAGGTCACTAAGAAGCTCATAAGTGGACTCGAAGTTAATGAAGCGTCTATAACAGTATTCTGGAGCAGCACTCAGTGTTTTTTCAATATCTCGAGCTACACTCGCTGGAATTGGATAATTTTTGTGGCTATGGAAAGCTGAGACATAGAGCCACAACTTTTTTTCAGAGCGCAAGGCCAGAAGAGTTCATTAAAGACTTCAAAAACTAGCTGCAACATTTCGGGCAGAAACTACACATTGCTGAGTTGTCTTAGTTATGACATATTTTGTGCAAGTTCCAATTTACCCTTGTCTTATATGTTTGTAAAGGTTTAGTTCATGAGCTTTTTAGTAATTTCAACTTTCTTTTATGTCTATATAAATCCCATATCAGATTGGGGAATTTTACACACTTTCATTTAGTCATTTTTATTAGGTTTTTAGATTAGAATTTTAGAGAGAGAAACTCTCCCTTCTCTCTAAGTTCTCTTTACATTTCTCTTTACATATTTCATACACTTTACATACAATTCTCCAAGTTCAATTTAATTTATATTTTCATTTTCATCTTTGTTATTGCTTTAATTTCTTGTTTCTTACTTGCTTTAATTATGGTTGAGTAGTTTCTTTGTTCTTGGTGTTGGGTAATGCTAAGATCATATTTTCTCTTGAAACCCATTACTTGTCTCTTGCTCTAGCTTCCTTATTTCTTGGTTCCAAATGCAATTAATGTTAGCTTGTGTGGATTCATATTTGCTAATTTTAATTGTATATCTTGAATGCATTTAGTTTCTTGATTGAGAGATTATTGTGTATTTGAGTGTTTTTGAGTGTTGAGTGAGGATTATCATTTGATGCCATTAGCTAGGAGATTAGGAATAATTCTTGATTGAGAATTGTACTTGCATGTGTCTAAGTTAGTTTTGCTAATTTGGTTTGAATTCAAGTCTTTTTGGTAGAGCAATTTCTATACATGTGTAAGTTGCTTGCAAGGTGTTTGATAAAATGCTTAAGTGGGTTTAGGATAGGGAAAATATGGTTTGCGCATGTCTCAACACCAAGACTTTTCTTGCATTGTTATTTCCTTTTAAATTCATAGCTTTATTTACTTCTTACATAATCCCAACATTACATATACTATACATATTAGATCAATGAGATAAGCCTCCTTGAGAGACGACTTGGGTTGACTAGCTATACTACTATAATTATTCAATTCAATCCCTTTTTCTTGGGAAAACTCTTTTTGTTCTTTAAATTCTAAATTGATTGTAGTTAAAAGAAATAACGACGCTTTTAGCTAACATCAGGATACCTAGGGGTCGGGTGAATTATGGTATCTCCGTGAGGACAGCCAAGAACCTAGGGGTAGGGTGTAGTATGGTGAGGTTGCGAGCTCCGGAGGGCCAAGAACCTAGGGGTTGGGTGTAGTATGTGTAAACATCGTATTTTGTCCGGACATTTATTTAAAAATAGAAAAAAATCAAAAAATTCAAAAAAATAAAAATAAAATCATGATCAGCATCTCATTAAATCACATAATTACAATCAAATTTAACATAATCACAATTGCATCAATCACAATCAGATCAATCATAATCAAATCATAATCAGAAAAAAAAAAAGCAATCACAATCTCATTACATTAATGTTAATTTTAACCTAGGCCACTAATATATATTGGGCATTTGAGAGAGTAAGGAGGGAGCATTTTTTTCTTTTAATCAAAATCAAATTCAAATCCTACAAAATCTTTTTTACAATTTATCATTTCGTTGTATGAGATAATCATCCTCGGGATCATAAATTGTGGGGTACTTGTGCGAGTCATGTCGTCTTGTACCCTAAAAGTATCTTTTCTTAAAATAACAATTTATTTCCTTTCCAAAAACAATTTATTTTCTTGAAATTAAAATAAAAGCAAATCAAAAATATTTTTTTATAATTTATTTCGTTGTATGAGATAATCATCCTCGAAATTTCAAATTATGTACTTGTACGAGTCACATCGCCTTGTACCTAGCTTTCTTCTAAAAACCACACAACACACAATTATTTTCTACAAGAACGACGTGGGTTTGAGTTCCTCCTTGCACCAGAGGATACGTCGGCACAGGCTACAACCTGTCAACCCAAAATTAATTTTTAAATCATTTTATTCCTTCTTTACGTGTTTAGTTTCATTTATTTCGATTTAAAGGGGAAATTAAATATTAAATTATAAATATAGATTTGCATATTTTGCTCTAGGGTAACCGTATTTGTACGGATGTATTAGGGGTGCAGTGTGATTAAATTCTCACCCTTCCCTAATCATAATTAGACTCCCGAACCTAATCTCTGAAAAGACCAGTTTTCCACAAATATAAAGGTTTTCCAATTTTTCCATAATTAAAATTGGTGGCGACTCCATTTTTCTCCATTTTTAGTCACGACGCCCCTCGGGGACGTTGTGACAGTATGGTGAGGTTGCGAGCTCTTGAAAACTACCTAGGAGTTGAGTGTAATTTGGTAGTTCATATGATGTTTGATTAGTTAAGTACTTTGTTGTGTGATTGAGAGGATGTTATAGAGTGTACTAAAAGATTGTGATAGTAAACGAGTTGTAATGAAAAGAGGCATGTGTATGATTAGGGAATATTTGATCATATTGTGATATTCGGGAGAGTGAGCTTTATATATATTGCGAGGTACCTACGAGAACATAGCATAAACCTTTAGGTTCCCTTAGAAATGGGCCAGTAAGATGTTTTGTCCCAGTCAAAGTAAGGACTCGCCGTTTTGACAAAAAGAAATACCATTTTCACTAGAGTATTACCCTGACTGGTTGGAATCGATGTAATCGAGCACGTAGGCCCCCGTGCTCAATGTGACTCACTAAGACGTTATCGTCTTACGCTCTCCTTGGTTTATCGATTCTAGATGGAGCCTCCGCTGCCGCCGGCCCCTCCCAGACATAGGCCTGTCGATTTCGCTTGGTGTAGCTACATGCCAGAGACAAGCGCGGTGACGGTCTCTTCTACTGTATCCGGGGTACACATGTTCTTCATCCCGGAGCTCACAACACGATACCCCACTCCTGTTCGTGCCCCCGCTCCAGTCCCAGCACCTGCTCCTGCTCTAGCACCTGCCCCTCCACCGCCACCTCCAGCAACAGCACTAGCACCTGCGCTAGAGCCGGAGGAGTCGCACCCACAGGAGGATGAGCATCAGAGTTCTGACTCTGAGCCCGACGTTGATTACGTACCGGGAGAGTACGAGGTTGCAACTCTAGTAACGGGATCAGATGTGAGCGATGACGATGAGGGCAGACAGAGGATGATCACTCGTCGAGACTGACCGTTGTGTAGCTGACTAGCAGACGTCGTTCTTTTTGGTTTTAGATGTTTATTTTGTATATTTTGGAGCTGTACCCCGTAGAGGGATTCTCTTTGGACTGTTGTATATATTCTAGTGAACAGAATTTTTGTATAACTCTACCCGAGGCTACGTTGTATGTTCAAGACCCGAGATTTTCTCTTCAACTCTATCACAGCAGCTCCTAGTCTTCGTTTGTATGTATTTATTCAGGACCTTGACGTCATTTGGACTCTTGTGATGTATTATGTTCATATATATGTACGGTCAATTTGTTTAGGCCCTTTTTATCATATCCTGATGCTTATCCAGGGAATTCTAATCGTGCCCAAATTCATGGTCACGGCTCTTAAGTTTATCGAATATGTCATTTATTCATGTTACAGGGTTTATGCTATGTATATATATGTATGTTCCGGCCTCTTACAAAAAAAAAACTTGGGTTTTTCGGGTTTCAAGTAACATGTCAAAGTGTTAAATATGTCCATGGCATAGTTAACATCTTGGGATGTTACAGTAAGGGTCTTTCATACACATCTCGGACGGAAGGTTTTATGGAGTTACAACTACGGGCCAACAGGAGTACGGTTTACTAAATTGACAGTTTGGGGTGAATCCATCTACACACAAACCCAACCAGACATTTCTAGGTTTAGAGGCAAACTCCGGGTGTATATGGTCAAAGTGCGTCCATGCTTCTCCATGAGAAGGATGCATCATCACACCATCAGTCCTTCCATTGTTACTATGCCACCTCATGTGCGGCGCAGAGCTCATTGACACGTATAAATGCTTAAGCCTTGGTATTAACGGCAAATAATGCATCCTTCTTCTAGGGATCGACCTACTAATCTCACAACCACCTCGCTTTGGTTTGAACCTAGGGTTATCACAAAACTTGCAATTTTCAACTTCAATGTCGTCCTTGTAATACAACATGCATTCGTTCACACAACAGTCACTTCATTCAATCCTAACTTGTAAACCAATTTGTTTGCTTGGTAATAGTTCTTAGGGATTACATCTGGTCGTTTTGTAAGCTCACCAATCAACTGACTCCACTGTTCGAATGAAATTTGGATTTGATTCCAATCCGACTTAATGCTCAGTATTCGAACGGCCAAAGACAACTCCAAGTGTGTGCACCCAGGCCATAACGGTTGATTAGCAGCCTCTAGTAGTGTGAAGAAACTTTGATCATCTTGGTTTGGTGGTTCCTCTGTCCGGTCATGAACACCTATACTTTCAGAGCATAACCCGTCAAATATTATCTCCTCGTACCTATTCAAGTTATCCCGCCATGTCATACCCCTCGTGTTATGTTCATATGTCCATTGCATTCCATCATAGCTACTTTCACCCTGCACGTGATCGTTGTCCATTACCATCTCCCCGTGTTCTGTCAACACCAGGTAGTCTTCCTTGAAACCATGCTTCATTAGATGAACATGATTGTGTCGATGTCTAGTAGCCTTCTTGATAGCATGCGAAATTTTGTGCATTCTTTACCTTTACATGTGCATCTTGCATTCTTTATTGCTTTAATAATGGTTCTTTACATTGTTTGTGCATATTTTCGCTTTCTTGGTTAGTGTGGCAATTTTACGTCTTTTTGAGGCTTGTTAGTGACACTTTGGTCTTGTTATCTTTTGATGCACTCTTGGGTAGTGTCTTTGGATTTCAGGAACCTAGGTTGGAGCTACTTCGAGTCTTGGAAGCATCGGGAGCGTCGGAGCGAACGAGCGGACGAAACGGCGAGCCGGAGAAAAAGCTGCATCTTTTGGTTTTCTGTAACTGGTCGCTAGCGACCAGCATTATGCTTGCTTGGTCGCTAGCGACCGGGTCGTGACAGCAGCAATAAATTATGCAGAATTTGCAATTTAGTCCCTAGTTCATTTTATACTTAAGACCCCTTTTGTAATTGGGCTGAGGACCTTTTCATTTTCTTTAGTTTTAGTTTTAAGTTAGGTTATTCTAGAGAGAGAAGCTCTCCCTTCTCTCTAGAATCTCTCTTTATATTTTCTTTACATTTTCTCTCTACACATTACATACAATTCTCCAAGTTCAATTTAATTTCTAATTTCATTTCCATCTTTGCTATTGCTTTAATTTCTTGTTTCTTACTTGCTTTAATTATGGTTGAGTAGTCCCTTTGTTCTTGGTGTTGGGTAATGCTAGAATTACATTTTCCCTTGAAACCCATTGCATGATTTTGCTCTTGCTTCCTAATCTCTTGGTTCCAAATGCAATTGAAGTTTGTTTGTGTGGATCCATGCTTGCTGATTTTAATTGTATATCTTGAATGCATATTTGATTTCTTGATTGAGAGATTATTGTGCATTTGAGTGTTTTGGGTGTTGAGTGAGGATTATCATTTGATGCCCATTTGCTAGGAGAGTAGGAATAATTCTTGATTGAGAATTAGGTTTGCATATGTTTAGGATAGTTTTACTATTTTGGTTTGGATCCAAATCATTTTGGTTGAATAATTCTTATTCATGTGTAAGTTGCTTGCAAGGTGTTTGATAAAATGCCTAGGTGGGTTTAGGATGGGGAAAATATGGTTTGATGCATGTCCCAACACCAAGACTCTTTTGCATTGTTATTTTCCTTTATTTGCATAGCTTTATTCACTTCTTGCACAATCCCAAATCTACATATACTATACACACTAGATTAATGATATAAGCCTCCTTGAGAGACGACTTGGGTTGACTAGCTATACTACTATAGCTAATTAATTCAATACCTTTTTGGGAACTTGTTTTTAATTCTAAGTTGGTTGTAGCTAAAAGAATTAACGACGCTTTTAGCTATACATCAATTTTTGGCGCCGTTGCCGGGGAGGCTTAAGATTTGATCTTTGTGCATAGTTATTATTATTTTATATTAAAAAATACACAAAAACACAAAAACAAAATAAAAATTCTGCATTTTTTGGTTTAGTGCAGAATTTTTCTGCATTATTTCGTTTTCCATGTCTCTTACACCTTCTATGCTATCTATGGATGACTCGGTTGCACCCCGATCCACCGCTAGAACGTTTTGACCCGAAAATGGAAGAACCTTAAGGAACTAAAGGTGTTCTAGAGGGTTGGTGGTGTTGAGGACATAGGAGTGTTAGGTGTTAATATCTTCTAACTCTTTTTTTTTTCTTTCTTCTTTTTCTCTTTTGTAATTTTCGTTCTTTCATATTTTTTCTTATTTTTAAACTAACATGGATTCTAATGCTTATTTTGGTGCCCAAGATTTTTGCTCTTATGGCCATGTAGGGGATAAGAATATGACATTTTGTGAGGCCCTTCAACAAGAGGTGGACCAGAAAATGGCGGAGATAATGGACATTCTTCATGAGTTGGCCATGGTACCTTCTTTGGAGTTGGATGTCTCTCAGATGATGAATATGGAAATGGGGTTTCCATGTGAGGTATACTACCTCTCTTTTGAGGATAAGGTCAAGTTGGATGTGCTTTTGGATACATGTAGGAGGCTATATGATGAGTTCTTTTCACTGCCACCACCATACACACAAACCTACACCTCACAACCACATCCACCATCATACACTCAATCATCACCACACCCAAACCCTTACCCACACCCTTCATACAATGATGCTTATCAACAACCATATTATGAGCCACCACCACCCTCTTACCTTGAACCATCTCCACACCCTTATCATGAGCCCACCCTATACCCATACCCAATCGAACATCCAACCCCACCACCCATAGACTCATCTTCCTCATCTCAACCTCTTGCATTTCCTTCTAAGTGTAATGAGGCGGAAGGCTCCACAATGACCCAAATAATAAAGCTTCTTAGGGAGCAAAAGCAGCGAAATGAAGAGCTCTTACGCCAACAAGATCAAATGCAAATGAAGCTTATGGAATTGGAGAATGCTCAAACCACACCCTCTAATAACCAAGAAGCATCACTACCCTCATCTCCATCACCATTATCCAACCCACAACCTTCCCCCTCACCCCAATTGTCACATGCACCGCCATCACCACTCTCACCACTACCACATGAGGAGGATTATGCTCTGGAGCAATTGGATTGGACAACTTTGAAGTCCATGGTGGAAGAGCTAGCTGGGGTAGTTGAGGAGCCTCCACCTCCACCTCCACCTCTACCCTCACTACCCTCTATTCCCTTGGAGGATTGTCCACAATTTCATGAGCCTTCACCAATTGAGGTATTCTACGTTTTGGAGCCTCGTGACTCCTTGGATGGTGACTTGGGAGTGGATGCCGAGGAGAACTCCGATGATGATGAGATAGTGTACGAGAACCCACCGCCGCTACCATGTGAGGAAAAAGGAAGTGGAATTATGGAGAGTTCTCATCTTTGTGTCGAGGCTACTACAGGAGCTTCTTCATTGGAGGATTTCACCATGGGGCCATGTGAAGTGGTTTGTGTTGCGGTAGTATCTTCCCAACCCTTGCTCGAGTTCATTCCCCTTGATTCGTGGTCATTCTCCCTCTCGCACCACGAGTACGCCTTCTTAGAGACGGATGCACAACTCCTAGCCTTTTGAGAGGAGTCAACACCTTCTCAAACTGAGTCATCGTGGGAACCAATGTCTTTTGGTATTGTCCATGTGAAGGCTTCTTGTGAGGTTCTCCATCCCTCCTCACTTGAAGTTGGTTGCTCTTGGGATGCTTGGTCAAAGGGGAGTTCTTACTCCCCAAGGAACAAATTGCGGGCCAAGATGCATGGGTCCGGAGACAAGAAGAGGATCATTCTCCGTGGTTTCATTTGCTTATTATGGGATCCCGGCGGAGGCGTTGAGACCACTCCTTGGTGGAAGCTCCTGGACCAATTCAAGCACAAGCCGCCTTGAAGGAGTTTCTACAACTTTCTTTTATTTTATGATTTGCATTTAAATTCAATAAAACATGTTTTAGGTAAATTTTCCCATGTTGTGTGATTGTTTAGGTTGCTTGTTTGTTTGAGTTAGTGACTTTTCAATCATGTTTTTCTTGTCTCTAGTCTTTTTATTTGCATTTACATGTGTTAGGAGTTATATATTCGAAGCTTAGGGTAGGTTTGGGGGCAATTTGCAAAATTCTGCAGCATTTTGCTGCATAATGCTGAATTCTGCAGCATTGGTCGCTAGCGACCAACCCCTCGTCGCTAGCGACCACTCCCTTGGTCGCCCAGCCACCATGCGCCTCGTCGCGTGCGCTTCAAACCACACTGCCAAAGCCATCATCCCCCTTGGTCGCTGGCGACAATGCTGTCGGTTGCTAGCGACCAGCATAAAAAAAAAAAGAGTTTGAAAATGAAAATTTAAGGTAGTTTAGGTTCACTTTGTGTGCTCCTTGCCTTTCTTTGTTGCTTTGTAAATGTTGTGCTTGAGACATTCATCATTTTTAGGTGGTTAGGTGTTCCAACACGGTTGCATTTCATTTAGATTTTAATTCTTGCTTGGTGATTGATCTTTAATTGTATAGATCATTTGTGTCTGGACATGCACCTTGTGAGTTTTGAGCCTTACATTGAGTGGCCACATTACATGTCATTCCATTCTTGATGTGCGTATCTCTTGTGGACTATGTCGTTCTAGGGTTTGCCTTGTCTCTTAATTGAGGCTACGTTTCATATGCATTCTTGAGTGTGATAGAGGCACCATTTTTCTTTAGCTCACGGCCATATTGCCCACCCTCTACATTCCCATTGCAAGCCCCTTTGAGCCTTATATCCCATTCTTTGATCTTAACTCATCTTTCACCTAAAAAGTGAAAAACTATTTGACACCCTACTTTGGGAAGTGGAGTAGCATTGGTTTTATCATTTTGTGTGCTTGAGTCTAAGTGTGGGGGTTTGTCGTGGACGACAAACTTTTAAGTGTGGGGGAGGGACATATTGATGTGTTAATGTGAAAATTGGTTGGAATTGTATGTAAAGAACATGTAAGTGAAGAAAACAAATTTTATACATGAGCAAAGGAAGAAAAGCACACAAAAGCAAAGTAAATTCAAGGTCAAAGACCTCATGTTTAAGTATGTAAAGGTTCAAAGTGCAAGAAAAGAGTAAAACTCTTGTGCTTTTGCTTTTGTGTGCTTGGAACTCCCCCTTGTGTTTAATTGAGACTCACATAACCAATGCTAGTCTAACTTTCTTGGGTCCTTTAGCTCACTTATCCATACATTCCACACCTTAACCTTGGCCTCGTTACAACCAAAATAAAGACCTCTTGATTCTTAGGTGCATTGAATGTTAGTGGTGGAGATCTAGAGGTTTGGCAAACCTACGTTGAATGCTTGGTCTAACAAGAGAATTGAGAGGAAGACCAAGCCACTGTATAAGTGAGTTGAGAGCATACACACTTCCCTGAGGTCCTTCCATTTCATCTATGCATTTTAAGGGATTTATGCTTGGCTCGTGATGTTGTGCCTATTGATGTTGAAATGCTTGGTTGTTGGAATTTCTTGCTGCTTTAATTGTTTTCTTGGCCTTAAGCCAGAGCACTTTTGAGCATTCTTTGAAAGTCAAGTAGCACCTTGTTTCTTTTGTTTTGATTTCTTAGCTTTAGGATCTCTTGCATGAGGACATGCAAGTGGTTAAGTGTGGGGGTATTTGATAGGATGCGAAATTCTGTGCATTCTTTACCTTTACATGTGCATCTTGCATTCTTTATTGCTTTAATAATGGTTCTTTACATTGTTTGTGCATATTTTCGCTTTCTTGGTTAGTGTGGCAATTTTACGTCTTTTTGAGGCTTGTTAGTGACACTTTAGTCTTGTTATCTTTTGATGAACGCTTGGGTAGTGTCTTTGGATTTCAGGAACCTAGGTTGGAGCTACTTCGAGTCTTGGAAGCATCGGGAGTGTCGGAGCAAACGAGCGGACGAAACGGCGAGCCGGAGAAAAAGCTGCATCTTTTGCTTTTCTGTAACTGGTCGCTAGCGACCAGCATTATGCTTGCTTGGTCGCTAGCGACCGGGTCGTGACAGCAGCAGTAAATTATGCAGAATTTGCAATTTAGTCCCTAGTTCATTTTATACTTAAGACCCCTTTTGTAATTGGGCTGAGGACCTTTTCATTTTCTTTAGTTTTAGTTTTAAGTTAGGTTATTCTAGAGAGAGAAGCTCTCCCTTCTCTCTAGAATCTCTCTTTATATTTTCTTTACATTTTCTCTCTACACATTACATACAATTCTCCAAGTTCAATTTAATTTCTAATTTCATTTCCATCTTTGCTATTGCTTTAATTTCTTGTTTCTTACTTACTTTAATTATGGTTGAGTAGTCCCTTTGTTCTTGGTGTTGGGTAATGCTAGAATTACATTTTCCCTTGAAACCCATTGCATGATTTTGCTCTTGCTTCCTAATCTCTTGGTTCCAAATGCAATTGAAGTTTGTTTGTGTGGATCCATGCTTGCTGATTTTAATTGTATATCTTGAATGCACATTTGATTTCTTGATTGAGAGATTATTGTGCATTTGAGTGTTTTTGGGTGTTGAGTGAGGATTATCATTTGATGCCCATTTGCTAGGAGAGTAGGAATAATTCTTGATTGAGAATTAGGTTTGCATATGTTTAGGATAGTTTTACTATTTTGGTTTGGATCCAAATCATTTTGGTTGAATAATTCTTATTCATGTGTAAGTTGCTTGCAAGGTGTTTGATAAAATGCCTAGGTGGGTTTAGGATGGGGAAAATATGGTTTGATGCATGTCCCAACACCAAGACTCTTTTGCATTGTTATTTTCCTTTATTTGCATAGCTTTATTCACTTCTTGCACAATCCCAAATCTACATATACTATACACACTAGATCAATGATATAAGCCTCCTTGAGAGACGACTTGGGTTGACTAGCTATACTACTATAGCTAATTAATTCAATACCTTTTTGGGAACTTGTTTTTAATTCTAAGTTGGTTGTAGCTAAAAGAATTAACGACGCTTTTAGCATACACCACTTCTACACCTACACTTACAACACGGATCGACACCTATTTGTTCCCTCACTTTGATATTGTGTCATCCAACAAGAAACCTCGACGAATTCCTTAGTACCCCGCATAAATCTTGATTTTAACCGGCCTCTATGTTCGTGCACCCGATCATACATCCAAGAACGATCTGCTCTAAACATTGTCGTTGCTCTTATAAACCCTTTTCATTTTAAATTCAGATAATTAAGACTTCTCATTTAATTTAATATTTACTCAACCAGTATTGCCGGAGTTCAAGGACCGGTCTCAGACTAAGTCATGTACCTAAGGTTTTGCAACAAAAATAACATAATCATCAGCCAGTATTTGCCGGAGTTCAAGGACCGGTCTCAGACTAAGTCATCTATCCTAAGGTTTTGCATAAAATATAAAGCATATGCCAGTATTGCCGGAGTTAATTGACCAGACTCATGTTATATGAAATAAACAGTACTTAATCTAAAGAAGATAAACATAATTTTAATATTCACATAACCCAAAATTCATCTAAAATCAATTCAAAATCCTAACCCCAATTCTCTAATTTCCCTCCAATTTCAAATTAAACTCTACATCTAAATCTAAATTTAAATTCCAATTACAATTTCCCATTAATAAATAACCCTAATTAAAAATATATAAAATTGTATGAAAAATAACAACTTACCAGAGAGAGAGGGGGCGTCGGCAACGGCGGCGGTGGCGTGGTTCTGCAGAGAAGAGAGAGGTTAGAGGAGTAAAAAAAATTAGAGAAAAAAAACTAAACCGATTAAAAGATAGAGGACAATACCAGGAACAAGATGGTGGTCTACTCTTCATGATTGGGCGGTCACTGGCGCCGGAATTGCGCTCAAAAGGTGCCGGTGGCGATGGGTTGAGAGAGAGGAAAAGAGAGTAGATAGAAATGTGTTTCGCGAAATGGGAAAGAAGACCCCCGCGTGTGAATCATATCCGCGACAAACCGACAGGCTCCTTACAGCTTTCCGACGGGTATGAGTGTCCCTAAACGCACCGTATCGATCCTACTTAATTGCGAGGAATTACCAACGAGCTCGAGACGACCAATTAAAACTTTAAATTCTGACGGTTGATGGACGGGTGTGAAACAGAATTATAACATCGCAAAGGCAAAATGATGTGTTTTGTATCAAAAACTCCCGACAGGCGGTAGACGATGCTTTGTAGTTACTGATTCTCAACAGCGGGTAGACGGTCCCCAACCCTAACCAAAAATTAACCCTAACAATACATTCTCGACGGGCTGAGGACGACTATTATCGAAACTAACTCCGACGGGCATTAAACGGTGTATTAATTCCGCATTTACCCGATGGTTATGCGACAAGTGAATTATACCCACCATAATTCCCTAATTTTTTGTCAGCTTCCCAACAGAGTGGAGATGGTCTTTTCCGCGCCATTTCTTCCCGCCATCACCCAGGTTATTTTTTATGGCATTCTTACGGGGCTTCGATGACGAAATGAGGTCATTTTCAATTCGTTGTTTCCTGTCTAGTAGCTGTCGATATTTCTGACAGCGAAATTACCGTCGGAAAATCTCGTTGGTATACCACATGTTTCTAGTAGTATAAGTAAATAATATTAAATTGGAAGTGACATTAGACATTTATTTGCAGTAGTCATAGCCCATTCCTTTGATATCTCTCCACTACAATATTAGATAATACAAAATGATTTAATATAGCATAGTTTTTTTTTTTTGGTTTCCCACGGTATCCCCCAGCCCGAAAGGCCAAGGACTAATCCGTCGCGGATCTGAGCTCCATTTAAGGGTTTGCCGCTGGCCAGTGGGTTGCTGCATACACAAGGCGGGGATCGAACCCCCGACCCTTGCTTAACTAATATAGCATAGTTTACTAACCAGTAATAGTATAGGTACTTCAATAATACTATCCAACAATAGATCCAATGTATAATTATGATATTTGGGCCCCACTAGCACACAAAAAAAACCAAATAGGTGCACACACCCTACGCACGTGACATACACGATGCAAAACTGAAAACCCAAAAATCTCCCCCCCCCCTTCCCCCTAATTTTCTCTTCCTAAAAAATGCGATTTTGGTTTAGGAAAATTAGTGGATAGCACTCAAAACTCTAGCACACATACATGAAATCAAAAAGGAAGGAAACCGGCCAGTAGATGCTTCCGTCGCGTCTAGGATTTCAATCGAAGAACACACTTCTGGAAGCCCTAGACTGCGAACAAAATGCACACATCCCAGTCACTGCGTTTTTTTATTAAAGAGGCACACATATGTGAAACACCACCGCGGCGAGGCGAGGTGGCGTCGTAGTATGTGCGAACTCGTGCGAGGACAAGGGTGCACCGGTTGAAATCTTCCGCACACATCGGCAACGAAACAGAGATGTTGGCAGAGGTTAATCAAAAGAGGGATTTTGAGTTGCACACATCGAGGGAGGCAAAGCGAGAAGGCAAAGAAGAAAAATACATTCGCTTCTGCAAATATACCACTCTATTACGCTACAAGATGCATGCACCTGTAATGGACACAATTCGAGCATAAAAAATACTTATAATATGTGCCAATTCTTTATTTATAATGTTTGTCATTAGTGAAAATATAATGTATTTTTTTGTTGTGTAATGTGTGCTAATCCTATAAATAAAATGTGTGTTGTTTCTCTATAAAATATATGTGTCATTTATAGAAAAAATAACGTTTGTCATTTTTGGCCCAAAATAATGTGTGCAATTTGTAAATATGATGCTTACTTGCTTCATAGTCTCACTAATTGTATCACCCATATCATTGTTTTCACCCCTCATCATATTCTTGAGTGATGATCCAAATTATACATAAAAAAAAATACACAGGAAATGGCATAAGGAAGAACACTGCTCGTTTGTGCACAATATGGAGGTGGCCAAGATAATATCACTATTTTGTCCGGACATTTATTTAAAAGTGAAAAAATAAAAAATTATAAAATAAAAAAATAAAATCATAATCATAATCTCATCAAATCAAGCATAATAAAGCAAAATCTCATCAAACATAATTAGATCAAATCAAATCAAAATTAGAATAAATTAACATCAATCATCACCATTTATTCAATCACAATCCATCACCATTTATTCCATCATCAATCATACTCCATCACCATTTATTCCTTATACACCATGTACATTTGTATAAAACACATTGTAAGCAAAGACAGAAGGGGTAAACAGAAACAGAACAATAGCAGCAGCAAAGCATAGCCGGAGCAAAAATACGGTGCCCAAACATCAGCAACAAGGAACAGTCCCACCGCCACAGCAACAAGGAACAACAACAACAACAATAGAATAGCCGTCTGCCACCACCATCGAAGCAGCTACGGTGCCAAAGCTCCTTGTTCGCTCGCTTCGCATCGTCCTCCTCCCCTCGCAGCTGCAGTAGCCGCGGCCGCGGCTCCCTTCCCTCACTCCCTGTCTCTCCCTCTGCCTCCATCTCGCAGCCACGCAACCACCATGGTGGAATCTCCAAACAGCCACGCCAACACCCTCATCCCTTCTCTCTCGCAACAGTAGCGGCAACCATGGCGGATTGTAGCAGCAACCATCACAAACAGCGGCACTATTCTCGACAACAACAACGTCCCAGCCGCGTGCTCCCTCGATGTCGCCGCTGCTCCTCCCTGGTCGCGCCTCCCTCTCTCGTTCTCTCTCGCTTTCCCACACGCAGGCGGCAACGACAGCGCCGCTCCGCCATGGCCAGCCAACAGAAATTGACGCCGCCACTGCTGCTTTTAGTTCACGCCGCCGCTCATGGTTCGCGTTGCTGCTGCCGCTCCGGGTTGCTCCTCTGCGCCACCGCCTGACCCGGCCGCCGCTCTCCTCTCTCCCTGGCCGAGGCCGCCGCCGCGACTCCTCTCTCCCCTTCTTTCCCTATACGGGAATTAGGGTGAAATGGGGGGTTTGTTTGGTTTTCTTTTACTTATTATTATTATTATTATTATTATTTTTCTTTTTATTCTTTTTATCTTTCTCTAAAACTAACCTTTTTTTTTTCCTTGTCTCAATCCATTTTATTATTGTTATTACTATTATTATATATTTTTTAAAATTTACAAATTTTTTTTTTTACAATTTATTTCGTTGTATGAGATAATCATCCTCGGAATAATAAACTGTAGGGTAGTTGTGCGAATCACATCGTCCTGTACCCTAAAAATATTTTTTTCTTAAAATAAAAATTATTTCCTTTTTGAATAAAAAACAATCTATTCTCTTTCAATTAAAATTAAATCAAAATTTACAAAATTCTCTTTTTACAATTTATCATTTCGTTGTATGAGACAATCATCCTCAGAATTGCAATTTGCGGGGTACTTGTGCGAATCATATCGCCCTGTATCCTAAAGTATCTTTTTTTTTTAATAAACAAAATCCCTTTTTATAAAATTTCTTTTTTTTTCTCTTTCAATTAACATCAAAACAAAATTCACAAAATCTTTTTATTATTTCGTTGTATGAGATAATCATGCTCGAAATTTCAAATTATAGGGTACTTGTGCGACTCATAACTCGCCCTGTACTCAACATTTTCTAAAAAAAACACCTAACACACATGCATTTTCTACAAGAACGACGTAGATTTGAGTTCCTCATTGCACAGGAGTATACGTCGGCGCAGGCTACAACCTGTAAACCCAAAATTAAGTTTCAAATCCTTTTGTTCCTTTTTTTTTTTATTGTTTTTTATGTGTTTATTTTAATATCTTAAAGGGGAAATTAAATGTTATTAAATTATAAATATAGATTTGCATAATTTTCTCTAGGGTAACCGTATTTATACGGATGTATTAGGGGTGCAGTGAGATTAAATTCTCACCCTTCCCTAATCATAATTCAACTCCCGAACCTTATCTCTAAAAAGACCAGTTTTCAACAAAATAAAGGTTTTCCAACTTTTCCATAATTAAAATTGGTGGTGACTCTATTTTTTCTCTATTTTTAGTCACGGCACCCCTCGGGGACGTTGTGACAATTGAATAAAATAATTCAATTTAAAAAAATACTAAATACTCATTTTAGTCCTCCAGAAATATCATCACGGGACAAATTCATCCATCAGAATTGGAAAGTTCAATATTGATCTTTCACATTTTAAAAAGGAGGACAAATTCGTCCTTCCATACATGTTCGTACAATGGTTTCTTTGTTGTACGAACATGTACGGAATGACAAATTTGTCCCTTTTTTTAAAATGTAAAGCACCAATATTGGACTTTCGGGACTAATTTATCCTGCAATATATTTCTAAATGACCATTTTTAATATTTAGTCTTAAAATTTTTTGAATGTTTCATATTTTAAGAATGAAAAGAACACGGATAAGGAGATTCTATATCTTCAAACAATATTTTATAAATACTTCTAATCTTGATTTGTTACAAAACGGAACCAACATTGATATTCCCCTAAAATATTGCAATCTGTTAAGCATAATATTAGGGACCTATCACAAGCATGTTTCATTTTTCTTTATTATTTAAATAGACCCCACCAATGTATATGATGGGTTTGGTATTGTTGTTGGTTTTTAAAAGTTAGCTTATTTTTTTATCTTTTTCAAAAGTTGTAACACTTAGGTTTGGTAAAATAAAATAAAATTTGCTTTCAATAAGCTCAAGTTACTATAATAAATTGCTTCTAAAATATTAAATGACTATAATAGACATAAATAATTATAGCTTCATTAATATATAAGGTTATAATAGATTTTTTACTTTTGAAAAGTACAGACTAGCTTTGAAAAGTATCTCGATAAGTACTTTTAAAAGTCAAAAGTACAAGGACCTAAATTTTTTTATTTATCAAACACTAAATATTAATGGTGCATTCTCACCAATAGACATAGTACTTTTTTTATATGGTGTAGACAAGAATTTAAAGGTTAGGATAGTGACACAAATACATTTTTCAACATTGCTTAGTTTCTTGATTCTTTTCACTTCTTTTCACTGTATTCAGTCAACGTTAGATTTATTTTATAGATTAGAATTCAATTTAAAATGTAGCCACTAAAGCTGGCGTACGTATGTGTCTATTTTCTAAAGGGTGAAGTACCAAAAAATGGCACGAAAGATTTTGTCACTGACAAAATCGACCACAAAACACTACTAGAAACACGGAAAATTCCGAGGGGATTTTCGATGGGCTTCCGACGGAAAAAATAAATTTCGATGGGTTCCCGACCGGTATTTTCAAAAAATGACCCCTCGGAATCCCGCTCGTCGGAAAAAACCTCCGACGGCATAATTAAGAAAAAACATCGGAATATTTTCGAGGAACTTCCGACGGTTTATTCTGAAAAAACCGTCGGAGGTTTCCGATAGAGTTCCGACGGTTAGGGTTAGAAAGATCGTCGGAAGTTTCAGATGGACTTCCGACGGTTAGGGTTAGGGATGTTGTCGGAAGTTTCCGATCGGTTGGCGACGGCTAGGGTTAGAAATTGTCGTCGGATATTTCTGGTGGGTTTCCGGCGGTTTGGGTTTGAATTTTCCGAGGGATTTCCGATGGGTTTTGGTTAAGAAGCTACAGGATAATTTCATTAATTTCGGACGGATTTCGGACGGAAAAAATAAGAAAAAAATTATTATTTTTTTGGAATTTGTTCTGTACAAATTAACATATAATATTGAATAATAATATCTGCTATCATTAGTACGAAATAATCGAATTGTTTTATCGATATATTTATAAATATTATTTAAACAAATATTATGAAAAATTAAATTATAAAATAGTGTAACAATAACAAAGAAATTAAATGTATGAGAATGTAGCAGAGAAACATAAGAATAAAACAGTATAAAGAAACGGACTACTCATAGTCCGGGTGGCCTTCATCACCACTGGTATCATCATCATCATCATCATCATCACCGACTAGACCCGATGGCAGCTTGGCTCTAGAAGAGCTAGAAGACGCAAACATCTTGAATAACATCTTCATATTCTTCTTCATCTTCTTCTTGTCCGACTCCTGGCTCTGCAGCTTCTGCTGTAGCTCCTAGATGGTCTGCGCTTGCTGCTGGAGCTCTGCATTCATGGCATGCACACGGTCCCTAAGAGCGTCATCTCCAACACTAGAACCACATGCAGAGGCCGATGCAGGAGATGGAGTGTCGGTGAACCCAGCAATGCCGGTACCATAAACACGGCCCTTATATGGCCCACCAACAGTCTCCAGCCAAATATTATCCTCACTAGGAGGTTCGACTGTCTCTCCTGCATCAAGCTGAGTCTGATAGGCCTGTGTTGCCTCATCAAACTTCTGCCTGAACTCTGCCTGCAATGTATCAAAACAATTTTAAAATATGTAAGTGCTATTGTAAATAAAGATTAGTTGCTTACTCACAAAATTATACAGAGAAAAATTTTATATGTATACTCACATAGGTATTCCTGGAGCGCTCATCCACCCATTCCTTCCCTCTCTCAGTCTTCTTCATGTGGGTCTGCTCGAAGACCTCACTATGAGTGGGGTGCGCCTCAACTCTCGGGCCTGTGTTCAAGTGAGTTTATGTTAGTATTTTGTGCTAAAACAATAAGTTTAATAACATAGTTAATTAATATTAAACATTATGTACATACCAATCGTGCTTGTGTGCCCTCAACAGTGGTAGAGCCGCCGGTGTGGAGGGAACCACCCTTAAGTGAGGCCCGATTCAGCTTGTTGCGAGCCTGCTCAGCCTTGAAGGCATCGGTGGCCCAGTGCTCCCGCAGCACCTGGAGGTGATGCTCAGGGATCCACTGAAAGCGTGAAGTCCCGTCCCGAATATCCCTGAGCATCTCCCGGAACCTCCTCCCGGCCTTGAAGTTCCAAGCCCGTCTGATGGCTGGCTCCTTCTCAGGGAATATCAGAAAATCTTTCTGCAACGTTTACAGGAAAAAAAGTTAGTGTCCAATAGAATGTACAGAAAAGATCATAATAAGCTAAGTTGAGTTATTAAAAAGTGAATAAATTAAACTTTACCTTCCACTCCCTATACCACATGTCTCTCGTGGGCACAGGGATCTTGGAGAACTTGAGATACGGAGCATCAAAATGGCTCTGTATGATCTCCGTAATCTTGTGAGCTCCATCTTTAAACGGGATCCAACTACAAAATATAAACCATTATTTTTTAAATTACAAATTAGTAAAAATATTGTTTATCCATGATAGTGAAATTAATTTTTAAAACTTACCCATTCTTGCCATCCCATCGGATTCGAGTGGGCTCATGTCCCACGGGGTACTGATCAGATGTATCCGTGGGCTGACTGTCATCCCCAGTAACGGGGTGGCTCCTATCAGTAGTGACTACATGGGGCTCTGGAGCACCTCCAATAGCCCCTGACTGTGGGCCAGGTACTAACGCGGGTGGGGTGACGGCAGTCTCTGGAAGATCGGTGGGAGTAGTGTGTGCTGCGTCTGAAGACGTGGAACCTCGAATCCTCGGCGGGTCGTCCTTCTTGGAACGACCTCGTCCACGTGGTGCCATATGTATCTGTAAAAAAATATTTTGTAAACTTGTTAATTGTAAACATTTCTTGTTTTCTCCTAAACAATTAGTATATGATTAAATATATATATATACTTGAAGACTTCATCGGTCGTTATCTTCTTCACTTTCATCTTCATCCTCGGATCCTTCCGTTTCTTCACTTTCATCCTCACTCTCACTATTATGGGGTTCGCTTTGTACTGTATGTGATGGACTCTCAACAATATCAACTTCACCTGTATCGGATAAAAGGTTGGGAGGCATGGTAGTGTCAGTAATCAACCTTTGTGGGAACTGGTCATCCACTTGATAAGCTTGGTCGTCGAGAACGGTTTCGTTATCATATTCAACTCGCCCTCTTGGTTTTGTCCTTCTTACGACCCTCCATTTCGACTTACACTTTCCAGGGTAAGATAAGTAATACACTTGACGAGCATTTTGAGCAATGATAAATGGATCAAATCGCTGCTCTCGTCGTGTACTATTAATCTCAGTTATTTTGTACTGAGTGTGGGATCGAGTTCCAGTTGGGCGTTGTGGGTCATACCAATCACAATAGAATAACATAATTCTTTTAATTGGTAACCCAACATATTCAAACTCTAAGATCTCTTTAATTGTACCATACCAATCTCGTTCCCCTTCTCCAGCATCTCCTTTGACACAAACCCCACAATTATATGAGTTCCTCTCCCTTCCCCAATGTACAGTGTGGAATTTGAATCCATTCACATAGTATATTGACCAACTGTGCACTTTATTTTTTGGTCCCCAAGCTATATCTTGCAAAAATTGGTCAGTTACCCTATGTGAGGGATCTTGTACCTACGTGTATTGTTCACAAAAACAAATGATTTGTTACACAAGGTGATGAAAAAAATTTCAATAACAATTAAATGTTTTATTACGGTAACCTACATAGCCCTTGAACCATGCCGAAAATTGTTGAAGAGAATCCTCCCCATGAATTTGTTCATAGTACCTGTCATTTATTAATAACACTAGATTAGATGAACTTTTATTTACATTGTTTTAGAATTAGGTTGTAAAGATTGATATTTTACCTTCGATACGGTGTGACTGCGTCACAATTTAGTAACACGTGGAGGTGTGCAGAAGTCCACTCCTCAACCGTCAACCATCGATCCACAGATTGACCAGTTGCTCGGCCTGGTTGATTGAATACTGACAGAGGTGGGTACATTACACTCTCTCCTCCGTCATCGTTGCGGGGAACCCTTGTTCTGCGAGACTGGACATTATCCTGGAAGTAATATGAGCAGAAATTTGATGTCTCTTTTGCCAAGTATGCCTGACAAATTGAACCCTCCACCTGAGCTCTGTTCTTGACAGTCCGCTTATAGACTCCCATTTCTCTTTCAAATGGGTACATCCACCTATATTGCACCGGCCCATAAACCCTTGCTTCATATGCCAAGTGAATTGGAAGATGTTCCATCGAGTTAAAGAACCCAGGCGGAAAAATCCTCTCTAATTTGCACAGGATCATGGGGATATTCGCCTCCATGGTGATAAGATCATCTACCTTGAGTGTTGTCGCACATAAGTCTCTGAAATATTCACTCAACTCCGTCAATGGCTTCCAAACATGGTCGGGCAGGAGGACATGGCAATCGTGACTCTTAAGGCCGACAAATTTACTTTGATCAAGGTTGACACATCTCCCCAAGTTAGTGGCATAACTCTCAGGCATTTTGAGCTCCGTCACCCATTTACAAACTGATTCTCTCTGAGTCTTGGTTAATGAATACGACGCCTTCGGCTTACAAACACGTCCATCCCTTAGATCCTGCAAATTTAACTCAGGTCGTCTGCAGTACTCAGCCACATCCAATCTTGCCTTTATATTGTCTTTGGTCCGATCAGTATCCATTACTGTGTGCATTATGTTGTCCCATACGTTCTTTTCTATGTGCATCACATCTAGACAATGACAGACCAATAGATCCTTCCAATATGGAAGCTCCCAAAATATGCTTTGTTTAGTCCAGTTATGATCTCTCCCATACCCCTGTGGTTTCACTTGCTGCCCAACTTCTGTGATCTTGGGTATATATTTTACCTCCTCCCATAAATCTTCACCAGTAATTCTTACCGGTGGTGGATCTCTTTCGATTGTGTTCTTTTTAAAACCGTACCTGTTACGCCGATATGGATGATCATCTGGTAAAAATCTCCGGTGACAATCAAACCACGAGTTCTTTCCGCCATACTTCAAGGTAAATGCCTTGGTGTCAGCCATGCAAACCGGGCACGCTAATTTTCCTTGTGTCATCCACCAAGACAACATCCCATATGCGGGGAAGTCGTTGATAGTCCACATTAATGCTGCTCTCATCTGAAAGTTTTGCTTGGAGGAAATATCGTACACCATAAGACCCTCATTCCATAACTCAATCAACTCATCAATCAACGGTTGAAGGTACACATCAATTTTTGCTTTTGGGTTATTTGGACCGGGGATTATACATGTTAAGAACAAGTATGGGTCTTTCATACACATTTCAGGAGGTAGGTTATACGATGTTATCACAACCGGCCAACAAGAGTAAGGCTTACCAAACTGTCTATTGGGAGTCAATCCGTCAGAACACAAACCTAAGCGCACATTTCGAGGCTCCGCGGCAAATTCAGGATGCGTTTGATCAAAATGTCGCCATGCTTCCCCATGAGACGGATGAGTCATCACACCATCAAACCTTTGATTATCAAAATGTCATCTCATGTGCGGAGCAGAACTCATGGAGGCATACAATCGCTTTAGCCTAGGTATAAGAGGCAAATAATGCATTCTTTTTTGAGGAACCTCCTTAGACCTACGACTGCCACGACGTTTAGGTTTATACCTAGGTTCTTCACAAAACTTGCATTGTGTAAGCTCTGAATCATCTTTGTAGTACAACATACACCCATTGACGCAACAATCAATCTTCACCTCGCACAATCCTAATTTACTAACCAACTTCTTAGCTTGATAAAAGTCTTTTGGGATACAATCTGGTTGAACACTAAGCTCACGTATCAAATCTGCCCACTGGTCAAATGAACTCTGACTATGGTTACCCTCAGACTTAATACTAAGCATTCGAACCGCTAAGGATAGTTCTGAATGAACACAACCTTCCCATAAAGGTTGATGTGCAGCATCCAGTAGTCTAAAAAGGTTTTGTGCATCTTCATTAGGGACTTCCTCAACCGGTTCGGGAATTCCTCTTATCTCCGGGAAGTATCCGTCAAAAATCATCTGCTCGTAACAATTCAAATTTTCTTGCCATGCAACAGGATTACTACTTTCACCCACTCCCGATCCACCATGTTCCTCTACCGTAATTTCCTTCCCATGTTGGGTCCACACATAATAGTCTGCTTTAAAACCATGCTATATAAGGTGAACCTTTACATTATCAACCTCTGAAAGTTTCCGACACCTACACTTGGCACACGAACACCTTATCTTACCCTCTGCAATGTACTCTTCAGTTCTACATGCAACATCCATAAACACATCGAGACCTCTAATGAACGATGGTTTAATTCCGCCTCTATTATGATGAAGTCTATCGTACATCCACGATCGATCCGCACGAGACATTATAGTGTGTTTTACAGTCTAGCAACCTAATGCATTGTTGGAAATTTCATTAAACATATTTTACATTAATATCTCTTTATTATATAAGTTTTTATTAAACACATGTTCATTTAACCTAATTTCGACAGAGTGCCCCTATATATAACCAAAGTCAACCAATAAATATCAATTGCCGAAGATAAGGACCGGTCCCAGTCAAAGTCATCTACCCTAAGGTTCTTAGCAACATTTGTAATTTGAACATCAATATCATAACATATACCAATCATATTATACAACAGTCATATATCATCGTGAGATTGATTTAATATATGAACATACTATCATCAAACATAACAATCAACAAATATCAAAATTTTGGTCAAATTTTCCATCAAATAACAATTCTTATTATACCACTATATATGTTGATTGATGAGGACCTAACACTTTTCCCGTCTCTTCGAGATTGGAACAAGTCTGATCACTGGTGGCTCAAACCAGGGACGCGACATGTTCCAGTCCCAAAAGAGACGGGAAATTGTGTACTCCTCTTTTTGTTCAGGTATACGTACAAATTTTAATTGATCTTTGCTTAATTAATTGATCTAACTTTCTTAATTTTTATCTTTGTTGATTGATGAGGACATAACACTTTTCTCGTCTCTTCGCGATTGGAACAAGTCTGATCACTGGCTCAAACCAGGGACGTGACATGTTCCAGTCGCACAAGAGACGGGAAATTGTGTACGCCCCCCTCTTCAAGTATACGTACAAATTTGTGATTGATCTAACTTTCTTATTAATCATGTATTGTACTTTATGAAATATATTTTATCAAATAAATATTTTATGAAATATATTATTTTATGAAATATATTATTTTATGAAATTAGTTTACCAAAACTCACTCAATTATATTTTATCACATAAATATTTTTCAATTTTAAGTTTAAGAGTAAACCCCCAAGTTGGTCCCTGACAATTTTCGTGGTGGACAAGGTAGTCCTTGACATTGAGAAATTGACAAGTTAGTCCCTGACAATTTCAATTTTCGGACAACCGTTAGTCCCTAAACGGCTTCCGTTAGTTTGAGGGACCAATATGGCTTATTTATTAATTGTTAGGGACTAATAAAAGAAATTTAATAAGAATGAATCATTTAAATTATGATATGAACATTGACTCATATTCATTCTAATTATATATTAATTCCAAACTACATATAACTACTCCGGTAAATATTAAGTCTCTATTTGGATGTATTACTATCAAAAGACAAATATGCTGGGTAATTTTTCAATTGAAGAAGTAACAACATTTTATTACTTTGCTGTAGAAAATAATTACATGCATACAATTATTTGTCGGTAACTATCACGGCTGATTACTTGATTCTAGCAATATATATATATATATATATATATATATATATAGTCGAAGAGGGGTATTATTGATACATATATACAATAATATTTTGAGTAGTAATGCTATATGTATATCATAAAATTAGTTATCATGTGTATAATCATTTAATATTTTGAAACTAATAATCTAACTTTTATTATTAGACATTAATCCAATATTTTAAAAATTGAATTACTAATTTTAAAATTTTGAATTATTATATATGATGGCTAATGGTGACTGATTTTATGGTGTACATAAAAATATTTATCTAATGTTTTTTATAGTTGAATTTGAACATCACTGAAATGCAATCATAATTATAGTTGATTTTATGGTGCATGTAATTATTTTCTAAAGTAAAGTAATAAAATGTTGTTACTTTTTCAATTGAAAAATTACTCAACATATTTGTCTTTTGATAATAATACATCCAAATAGAGACTTAATATTTACCGGAGTAGTTATATGTAGATTGGAATTAATACATAATTAGAATGAGTATGAGTCAATGTTCATATCATAATTTAAAAGATTCATTTTTATTAAATTTATTTTATTAGTCCCTAACAATTAATGAATAAGCCATATTGGTCCCTCGAACTAACGGAAGTCGTATAGGGACTAACGGTTGTCCGAAAATTGAAATTGTCAGGGACTAACTTGTCAATTTCTCAATGTCAGGGACTATCTTGTCCACCGCGAAAATTGTCAGGGACCAATTTGGGGATTTACTCTAAGTTTAATTATCAATTTTCATTTAACAATTGTAACTTAAATAATTTATATCTCAATTATAACTCAATTATATCTCTTTTTTCAATTATAACAATTATAACTCAATTATATTTTTTTTTCAATTTTAATTTATCAGTTATAACTTAATAAAATTTAACAAATTGAAAAATTAAGAACACTTACCTTGACAGAGTAGTAACGACAGCGGCAGTGGTGGTGACAGCGGCGGCGGCGGGCAGCGGCGGGCAGTGGCGGAACTGGTGGTTGCGCAGGGAACCGGGACTGGCAGCGCAGCGGCGGCGTTCGGGCAGAGGAGGTGGCAGTGGGCCGGAGTCAGGGCCGGTGGTGACGAGGCGGCGGCGGGGTGGTTCGCGGCGGCTCTGTTGGGACAAAAAAAAACTCAAAATACAAACCAAATAAAAAAACCAATCGGTTAGAAATGTAGCTCTACTCACCGTGAACAAGATGGTGGTCTCCTTTTTTGGAAACCACCGTCGACGGCGGCGCAATGACGGCTTGAAGGTGGCGGACGTGAGAGAGAGAGAGAGAGAGCGAGAGAGAGAGAGAGAAGTTACAGCGCATAGTGAGGAAGGAGACGCGGTCTAATGTTTAAGTTCACACTTACCGGGGGGCTTCCGAGGGTCTTCCGACGGCTACATGATACGCACCGTTTCATTAAACGGTCTAATGGCGCCCAAACCCTAATTCGCCAACTTCCGTCGGAAGACCCTCGGTTATTCAAAATTAAAATTTTCGAGGGTTTTCCGAGGGTTTTCCAATAGGAAACCATGAACGCAGCGTTTCAGCACGCGCGAGGGAATCTCAATCGAAACGGTCCATTACGCCTCGGAAACCGTCGGAACTCTTCGTATTCAGACGGTTTTCCGACGGACGTCCATGAAACTCTTAATATTTTATTTTATAATATACTAACAAATTAATTTAATCAGTTCAATTCTTAATATATAACAAACGATCCATCATATATTATTGTTGTCAGGAGCTGTATTGTCCTGATGAACTCAATTGATGAGTTATCTTGGTGTTCTCTTATATATAAGTACTTGAGAGTCTCCCTGGCTCTCAAGTCAGTCGTCAATGTTGTTGGCTACTTCGAACACACCGTTCAACTAATTAATGATTTTATTGGATGAAATATCATTTATTAATATTATTTTATTAATACAAACACTCCAGACATTTAAATCCGTTTAATATCACCTTAAATCGAATAATTAAAGTAAGTTTATTAAATATCACGGACCCTCGGAAGTCCGCCGAAAAGTATTATAACTTCCGAGGTCTTCCGACGGTTTACAAAAACCCATAACCTAACCCTAACCCTGTCGAGAACCCTCGGAACTCCGCCGGAATAGTATATGATTTTCCGGGGGTCTTCTGACGGTTAATCGAAACCTTATACCTAACCCTAACCTGTCGAGAACCCTCGGAAGTCCGCGAAACATATTATTACTTCCGAGGGTCTTCCGACGGTGCCCAGAGACCCATAACCTAACCCTAACCCTGTCGAGAACCCTCGGAAGTCCGCCGAAACATATTATTACTTCCGAGGGTCTTCGACGGTCCCAGAACCCCATAACCTAACCTACCCTGTCGAGAACCTCGGAACTCCGCCGGAACAGTATATGATTTTCGGGGGTCTTCCGACGGTTTAGAGAAACCCTACACCTTAACCCTAACCCTGTCGTCTGCCCTCGGAAGTCCGCCGAAAGGTGTTATTACTTCGAGGGTCTTGCGACAGCGGTTGTTCAAGCCCTCGGAATTCCATCGGTATATTATGGCGGGAATGATGGCGCGCATTCCCGCGCTATATTGCGAGGGCTTTCCGACGGATTTTCTTCAATTTGATGTCGCTTTGTGGTCAGCGGAAGATGCCACCGGAAACCCCTCGGAATATTCCGACGGGAAAAAAGCCGTTGGAAAAGCCCGTCGGAAAACTCCGTGTTTCTAGTAGTGAAAGATGTTATTGACAATTTTCCCCTCCAAAGATGTAATTAGTATGAAAAAATACCCCAACCGTCAACTTTAGTCAAACTACGTCAATAGAGAAGATGACATGGTACACTACAGTTCCACCCTGTCTTGTTACTGAACACGTATATACACCCCACCCATCCCTAAATTACATTTTCCCCCAAATCAACACTACCCCTTGAACCCGAACTTCACGAAATTTCCCAATTACTCTACCCTCACCCATCGTCTCGCACAATGAGAAGCAAAAGGAAGATTCTTTCTTGCTCTCAATCCTTCATCCTCCTTGGTCATTTCGCGCTAGGGCTGTTTGAGAGAGCGTCCAATTACAGAGTTGATGCAACTTGCAGCAAGATGACAAGCTTCCTCACAATAATCAGTAAATATGGCTGGGACATCAATCTTTTCAATTAACTCCTGTAATTTTGATAAAGAAAAGCAAATAAAATGAAGAAAATGGATTTGGAATGTACCCTCCTCCCTATTGTAGTTTGCATTTGTTATGTAGATAAACATTAAACTTATAAACCATTAAATTAACACCTAAATAGTGGAGAAGCAAAAGATGGAAGGCATACAATACTAGGTAACCAATTGCAATATGCAACAATGCCACCATTTGAAGCAATCACTAGATGAGGGTAGGAATGCTGTAGTCTAACAATATTCAAGTGAAATTGTCTATTTAGAAGAATCAGACAACCAAAATTGATTCAATGCATATTAGGTTAAATGAAAGCAACATATTAAGAACAAGTACTTCTCAACATTTTCAGTTTATTGATTGATTCTTTCTTACTATGAGAATAGTACCTCCTTAACTATATCTCTATATCGGTCATGATAGAATCCTCGCCACAGCTGCAACATCATTGCCGAAGTAGTCCCAGATTGGATTCCTAAATTGTCACTTTCACTCACTGATATTCATACACACTGATCTTCATTGCAACAAGCATACTTAGAAATGTTGATCTTCTCACCATTCCTGTTTACTGAGAGAAATAAAGGGCACATATTTAGACGAAGCAATGTGTAGTATCAACAGGTAGAACATTCATTTTTACTCATAAGCAATCCATTAGACCTTTGTGGAGGAATTGCAGGTCCAATAAATTCTATCTGAATATGTACACCCGGGAATAGAGCTTGTAGTTCTCCAAATACAGCAAGTTGTAGCAGCTCTTTCTCAGGTCCTTCAGTGCAGAATTTTATTAAGCTTAAATTAGATGTCAAGATCTCGAGTTTCGCACTAAAGCTTCCATGGTGAGAGTTGGAGGTAGAAGCTCCACCCATGTCTATGGCACAAAGAGAACAGAGAGATGAGATGAGAACTGGGATGAGATTGATATTGGGATTAGGGTTTTCAATTTGGGGGAGAAAGGAGTGATGAAAGTGGGGTAATTAGGTTGTAACGAAGTTAAAGTGCCACAAAGGAATTGTTAACAGCCATGTTGGCTTCTCCGTTAACGTGTGTTGTGTAACCCCCTACTAAATAGCCCTTAATGCTTAAGTCATCTTAGGTCATTTATTAAGGGTCACGTCATGATTTCATAGCTTTATCTTTATTTTAAAATATCATACGCGGAAAATACGTGGGAGTAAATTTTTCGAAAACATTTGCGAAATAGAAAATAAGGTTCTTGCGCATACAGTAAGCGGAATATATACTAAGATACATAATAACATACTATGAAATACTCAAACATTGGACATACATCATAAATAAACTCCCAACACATCCATAACGTAAATAAATACTAGGTGTTATCCCAGAAGCCTAAATCGTGACTTATGAGACTTCACAATAAATACATATAAAATAAATAGCTTCCGACTGACAAAGGTCCAGTCTCAAAACATGAAGCATAAGATGAATAAATCCATAACATGGAATAAACGTAACGTGCCTATGGAAAGAGTAATTGATAATAAAGTCTATCTAAACTGGTTCGTGCTCCATGCTAACTCCATCCTCCTGCTCGGTCAGATCCTCTACAAGGTGGGGGAAAACATAAGGTGAGTACTGGAAAGCAACTCAGTAGAGGAAGTCGCCCCAGGTTTAATTATAAAATAAGTGAAGTATGAATGAGTTCAATTCAGATATAAGTCAAAAACAATTTTTCCCCGGAACGTCTTACCTAAGTACGTAATTTTACTTAATACATATAACATCTCAAGTAAAGGTCTTTGTGTAGTGTACTATGTGCTTCTAAACATCAATAAGGAAAAGAACATATCATAACACTCTATATAACTTTAGCTCTCTTAAACTTTAATCTTGCATTAACATCGTTTGACCTACCACCCTCCTGTACTTATCCTCCACATCATCGGTTCCCTAGACATGAGCTCAGCCTAAACATAAACGGGAAGGGGGGGTATATCACTTTCCCTTACTAATGCAGTCAGCGACCGAGGTTGTCATCCCTCCCTTACTAACTCCACTAGCGACCGAAGGCTACAGTGTTTTACTTTAACTTTGACTTTACATGTTTTCACCTTCCTTTACTGATGGGCGGTGTCGCAACACCCATAAATTTAATTATTTATAAAACCGAGTTCCCCTAATATAGTTTAGCGGGAACCAGGGTCGTCTCTCACAAGGAATGGCTGAGAGAGCAATACGCAATACTAGTTGTATGAGGGTTGTCACAAGTTGGGGTTTTTTGTTTGGATGCATGTTAGCACCCAATTTTTATATAAAAAAAAAAACATTTTTATTGTTTGAGTCCATTATTTGTTGATGATCCATTTTATTATAACATTTTTATTGTAAAAAAGAAAAAAAAGAGAGCACTTGATACAAAAAAACAAAATCCATTTATCTTGATTAAACCCATTTTTATTCTCAGCCCATTTTATAAAAAAAAATCTTTTTTTTGAATCCAACCCAACCCTTTTTTTAACGCAGCCCATTTCATTTTAACTCATTTGTTATTTTTCTTTTATCTCAATTTTTTTATATTTTTGTATAAAATAATGATAATAAGAAATAAATAAAAAAAATATGGCATCTTTGCTTCCACATTCTTGCTTCTGTTGTTCCCTAATGGCTGAACCCAAAGTCACTCTTTTCTATGTTTTCCAATGCTCAAGAAAGACCCGAACTTCCCAATAACATTGTTGGACAAACAACCTCTGCTGTTTTCTATAATTTTGCTGGTCAGATTTAGCATCAGAATAAATTTTGAAAGTGATAAATAGAGGAGAAGGTTGATTGAGAAAATAGGAGGAAGAGAGCATTCTGAAATTCTTGGAAGAGGACAAGATCAGGACAGAGGAAATCAAAGAGGCAATTTCTGAGCAACTATGAAGAATGGTTTAATTATGATCAAGCATTTGGCTTAATTAAATCATAAAATTAATTTTTCTATGACAAAGGATATTTGCATAGTAAAAATTAATAATCAATAACTAAAGTTAATCCAGGTATATTTTGATGTTCAACATGTAAATATAATGCATATGTTCAATTTCATTTCCAGAAAATTAATGTTCATCCAGAATCACACTTATTCACAGTCACACAATCCAATTACAACCAGTGTCCAAATTTTACAGTCTACACCTTGTAAATAAGCAATGAGAGAAAGATAAGAATAATAATTTAAAAAAAACAGGACCATTCATCATCATCTTCGATTCACCATCATTATCACAACATTACTTCAGCATCTTCATCATAGATCCATAAGCATCATCTTCATTCATAACCAAAATATTAAAAAAAAAATAATATACAAAAAAAAAAAGAGAATACAGAGAAACAAGACCAGTACCATCATCATCATTACTGACCAGCAACCTTGGCGGCAGCGGCGGTGGTACCCGCCGTGTGACCCAGTAGTGGTAATAGCTTTGAGCCCGCTGGCCTCCATGGAAGACGCAGGGATCGCGACTTCCCTCTTCTCCTTCGTGACGCCTGAAGCCGCCGGCCGCCTCCCTCCTCTGCGCGTTGCCATGGAAGTCGCGGAAGACGCAACTTCCCTTGGTCCGCCGACCTCCCTCTCTCTCTTCCCTCGCCGGATCTTTCTCTCTCTCACCTCTTCGCGGCGCCTCGAGGCGCCTCGTATCAACCCCGGCGGCCGCGAAGGCCGCGGCCTTCGTCTCTCCCTCCACCCGAGGCGGCTGCCTCTGCTTCTCTCTCTCTCCCTCCTCTAAGCCGCCGCCGCTGCGGCTTTCTTTCTCTCTCTCTCTTTCTCCATGGCAGCACCGCTGCCTCTGCTTTTCTCTCCCATCCCCTTTACCCCTCAGTCTCACACACAACACTAAACCTAATTTGTGTAGACCATGTATATGTATCAGATTGGGCCTAGGTGTGTATGTGGGTAGTGTTGGATCAGAGCCCATTTAAGCTTTTCTTTTTTAGTTATTACTTTTATTGTTATTATTATTATTATTATTATTATTATTATTATTACTATTATTATTATTGTTGTTGTTGTTGTGTTGTTATTGTGGTTGTTGTTGTGTTGCTCTTATTGTTCTTAATTTTAATATATTGTTGCTATTTCTTTTTAAATAAAAAATTGAAATGATGATTGAGTGATAGATATTACCTTCATCAAAAGGTTTATTGAGTAGTCATGTACTAACTTAAACCTTACAAAAAAAAAATATTTTCTTCATAAAATAAAAAAAATAACAAAAAAAATTAATTCTCCTTTTCTAAATATATAAAAATCTAATATATATATATATATAAATAAGAATAAAAAAATAATAAAAATCATTTTGATAGAACTGCGTGAGCTTTGAATTTCTCATTGTACCGGAGAATACGTAGGACCAGGTATCACCTGTCAAGCTCAACTTTATTTTCTTTATAATTTTGTCCATAATATTTGTTGTATTTATTGTTTTAATTTGTAAATATCCTAGTTAATTTAATTGTTATCTCATTTATTTTTATTGTGTTAATTTGTACATATTTATCGTGTAAATATCTAATTTAGTTGATGGTAAGTTTAATATGCTTTAAATCGTTTAATTTGCACAATTAATTTTGGGTAACCGTTCTAGGACGGATGTATCAGGGTGTGTGGAGTGTATTCTCTACCCTTCCCTGTGCATAACCAGACTCCCGGATCCAACTCTGTTTTCGCAGACCAATTTAAAATGTCTTTTAGATAATGGTTTTTCCGAGGTTTTCCTAAATAAACCTTGGTGGCGACTCCAAAATTAAAAATCACTTAAAACCATACACATTTTTAATTTAATCTCGCCGTCCCCGTCGCGATCCCGGTTGCGACAAATGGCGACTCCACTGTGGACGTTAGAGAGTCAAGCCCATTAAAAATTAATTGTGCAAATAATTCTATTTAAAACATATTGAATATTTCTTCTTGCGTATATATTTATTTTTAACATTTTGTTCTATTTTATTTACTTGTGTATTATTGGACCTTAGGTTAGATGGCTTATTTTATTTATTTATTGACTTGAGATTGTTATTGCTAATGCTGGATTTGTTGGTAAAGTTCTTGTGTTTGTTATACATTTGACACTTCACACACTTTTTGGGGCTCTATACCCGAGCCTATGCAACCTGAGACTAGGAGGTGTCTCGACATTGTCATTGAGGGGCTTTATGCTCACTTGATAGTTGTTGTGACACCACTCAGATTGTTACTAGTTTTATTAATTTGTCATATTAAACTAGGTCCGAATCTATATTGATGAAGGCAATCTGGGAACCTTTGACCATTAGTGTGAGAATACTAAATTGTGCACCGATAGAGTTCCAGTCAATATGTGTCTTTTGTTGCATTCACATGATTAAGTTTGTTGATAAAACATGGGGGATTCTCTCCTATTTGTTCAAAAATTTATGATTTTATTTTGTCATCTTTAATATTGCATTCTCATTAAAAAAAAAATCATATAAAAAGTTGCATTCTCATTCACAAAAATAGAAAAAGAGTTTTATGATTTCAAATTTGCATTCTCATCTTTGAAAAAAAATAAAAAAAAATGTGTCCTTTTTATTACTTCTATTTTTCATTACATTCTCGTTTAGAAATAAAAAAAATTGCTTTTAAAAATCATAATCTCATTTCTTTTTACATATCATTTGCATTTTCATTTTAAAGCACAGAAAAAAAAAGAAATAAAAAAAATTATTTTGCATTCCTGCTTTTTTTAATAAAAAAAATCTTCATTGATTTGTCTCATTGGAGTGTTTTGAAGAGTTCAGATATGAAATTAGCTTTGTGCATTTGTTAATTATTTTTTCTGATTAATCCAGAACTTTCACCATTGCGTCATCTCGCAAGTCTGTCCCTCTTCGAAGCCCAATCCAAACTCGTTCTCGTTCCCTGCTGCAACCAGAAACTCAACCCACACAAATGGCAGACCAACCCCAAAACACAAATGATCCTCAACCCACTCTGGAGCAAAGAATAGAAAGGATGGAAGGGAGCTTTGAGCAGATAATGACTTTGTTGAAGGAGATGACTTCACACAAAGAAACCAACCCTAATGGCAATTCAGTCAACAAAAATCCAGTTGATAACCCTGAGGTCATTGTCGAAGAACCTGTTGTTCAATCTCACGAAGAAGACCCAGATAAAGTCGTGATAGTCACCCCCAAAGGTCACCCTGACATTGCTGATCATGATGAGAAGATCTTGAACAAGATGGAGATGTTGGAAGAAAAAGTACGGGCCATGCAAGGGATGGAAGCATACGGGAGGTTAGACATGCAGGATTTTTGTTTGTTCCCAGACATGGAAATACCAGCTAAATTCAAAGTCCCAGACTTTGAGAAGTTTGAAGGAAAAACCGACCCTATGGTTCATCTGACCATGTACACTAGAAGCATGGCAGCTTACCACAAGAATGAGAAACTAATGGTTCATTGTTTCCAGCATAGCCTCGCAGGTGGAGCTTTGACATGGTTCTTACACCTCGACAAAGGACAAACAAGAAGTTGGCGTAGTTTAGCTGAACTATTTGGGAAACAATATCAATTTGTCACTGACATTGCTCCAGATAGATTCGAGCTTCAGAGAATGAAGAAGGCTGATAAAGAAACCTTCCGGGAATATGCACAGAGATGGAGAGAGAAAGCTTCTCAAGTCCAGCCTCCTCTAAGTGAGAAAGAAATTGTCCGACTTTTTTGTCAAGACACTAGATGGGGCTTACTTTGAAAAATTGCTTGGATGCATTACCAACCGATTCTCGGACGTGGTCATAGCCGGAGAGCAGGTGGAAGATGCCATCCGAGAGGGCAGACTGAATGGGTCAAAGAAGTCTTTCTTCCAAAAGAAAGATGGGCATGTGCAAATAGCACATGCTGAACCTCACCAGCCTAATCCATACCCGACATCACCCTTTAACACCTACCCTTACCAATCCCACACTCCCCTCCATGTGAACAATGTTTCCTTTCGTCGCCCATCCACAAATAACTCTCCTAATGTCTCACAAAACCAATACGAAAGAGAAAGGGTAAAGATCGATCCAGTGCCAATCGCTTATGAGGCCATTTATGATGCATTGCTGAAACAAAACCTAATTGGCCCCGAAATACCCAGACCTACTCCAAATCCCCTCCCGAAATGGTACAATGCTAATGAGATCTGCAAGTATCATATGGATTCACCTAGACATTCGATTGAGAGATGCATGTCTTTCAAAATTCGAGTGCAAAAGCTCAGAGATATCGGGAAATTAGTATTTGAAGATGAGGGGAATCCCCAAGCTGGACCGAACATTGGGAACAACCCGCTACACCATCACACTGTTTGAAGCTGCAGATCTAATCTTTCATGAATCAGTTTGAACCTTGTTTTCATTTCAATTCAGTCTGTTATGTTTGAATGTACTTTTCAGTGAACAACTTTGTCTATATTTCTATTTCAATAATAAAATGTCTTGTGTTTGTGTGGTATTATCGCTTCATTATTAAAAAAAAAAATTGTTTTAGCGTTAAATTTGTGAAAATTAGCAATCATACTTGGAAATGATGTCTGGCCATGTTTCTCCATCCAAAAAAATATATTGAAAAAAGAAAATCTCTTGTTACCTAGTTTGAGCCTGTTCGTTTTTTTTTCATATACCCTGACAAGGATCACCCTCACATTGGGGGACAAAAAAGGAAAAAAATGATAAAGTGAAAAAAAATCATTCTTTCATCTTTGTACAAAAAGAAAAGAATAAAGCTCATTATCAATAGAGCTTTGATGAACAAAAAATGATGAAAGAAAGTAAATTAGCATGCGATTACATTTCAAGTAAATAAAGTTTTACAAGATCTTGATTCTTTGTCATATATCCCTTAAACACTTATTTGAGCCTTTAATATCCTTATTGTTAATAAGCCCCTAGCCATAGCCACGCTACAAGCCTAATAAAGTCCATTCTGATCAATGTATGATTGCTCTAATTTTCATTAATTTAATTCTAAAAGAAAAATTAAAAAAAATATAAAAAGAAAAATATAATGAAAATGAAGAGATGGTACCCTATGATGGAAGCAAAAGTGCAAGAATCACTGAAAACTGTGAAGCAAGAAGATTCAAAAGGGGACAAAAGTCAGTAAGGTTCAAACTCAAGGGCTATGCACAATCAATAAAATCAAAAGTCATTAAACACCCTCATCACTCTTGTAATGCTCAAATCCAAGGAAACTAGTATCATATCTTTCCCCATAATCCCTTACCACAAAAGACCCTCCATAAAGCCACCTCTCACTATTCCAAACCAATTGCCTCTGTTGAACTCATGACAAAATGGTGAAAGTTTCTAAAAATCTCATTTAAAGTGCATTTTTTTCTGAATTCTACAACTATTCCAATGTGTACAAACATTATCGAATTGAAACAAAAAAAAAAAAGATTTGACGTTTTCCTTAAAAAAAAAGTGTTGAATTTGCATTACATGCATTTACCATTGGTAGTTCTTAAGTCATATGCTTTTTATCATGTTGTTGCACCAAATTTCTCTTTCCGGGTATTGTGAAGCCTGTCGATGTTCGGCCTTGAGTTGTCTGCATTGAAACTCTTTCTTTTATCAGGTATTGTGAAGCCTGTCACTAGTAGGTCTTAAGCTGTCTACTGCGAAACCTTTTCAGGTATTGTGAAGCCTGTCGATGTTAGCCCTTGAGTTGTTTACATCGAAACTTTTTGTAGGTATTGAGATGCCTACTTTCTTTTTCGGGTATTGAGACGCCCAACTTTCTTTTCAGGTATTGTGAAGCTTGTCGATGTTAGGCCTTGAGTTGTCTACATCGAAACTTTTTGTAGGTATTGAGACGCCTGCTTTCTTTTTTCGTGTATCGAGACGCCCAACTTTCTTTTCAGGTATTGTGAAGCCTGTCGATGTTAGGCCTTGAGTTGTCTACATCGAAATTTTTTGTAGGTATTGAGACGCCTACTTTCTTTTTCCGGGTATTGAGACGCCCAACTCTCTTTTCAGGTATTGTGAAGCCTGTCGATGTTAGGCCTTGGGTTGTCTACATCGAAACTTTTTGTAGGTATTGAGACGCCTACTTTCTTTTTTCGGGTATTGAGACGCCCAACTTTCTTTTCAGGTATTGTGAAGCCTGTCGATGTTAGGCCTTGAGTTGTCTACATCGAAACTTTTTGTAGGTATTGAGACGCCTATTTTCTTTTTTTGGGTATTGATATGCCCAACTTTCTTTTCAGGTATTGTGAAGCCTGTCGATGTTAGGCCTTGAGTTGTCTACATCGAAAATTTTTGTAGGTATTGAGGCGCTTACTTTCTTTTTTCGGGTATTGAGACGCCCAATTTTCTTTATCAGGTATTGTGAAGCCTGTCAATGTTAGGCCTTGAGTTGTCTACTTCGAAACCAATTGGGCCTTGAGTGCCCGGGCCTTGTGCCCACCTTTACTTGCTTTAAATAATTGGGCCATGAGTGCCCAGGCCTTCAGTCGCCCGTCTTGCAATTTTGTTGGGCCTTGTTTGCCTTCTATTGTTTCTCATGTGTAGTACAGTTTCACTTTTTATTTGTCAGTCAAACACCACAATGTATTATATCTTGCTTTGTTTTTTGTGTGTGAACAAAAATTGGTTGCTTCTTTACTTTGATTGTCATTTTACATAAAAGATCAATTGACTTTTATTTCAAAGGCCAATCAAAGGGGGGCTTCTGTCAGCACCCAATTTTTATATATATAAAAAAAACATTTTTATTGTTTGAGTCCATTATTTGTTGATGATCCATTTTCTTATAACATTTTTATTGTAAAAAAGAAAAAAAAAGAGAGCACTTGATACAAAAAAACAAAATCCATTTATCTTGATTAAACCCATTTTTATTCTCAGCTCATTTTATAAAAAAAAAAATCTTTTTTTTGAATCCAACCCAACCCTTTTTTTAACGCAGCCCATTTCATTTTAACTCATTTGTTATTTTTCTTTTATCTCAGTTTTTTTATATTTTTGTATAAAATAATGATAATAAGAAATAAATAAAAACAATATGGCATCTTTGCTTCCACATTCTTGCTTCTGTTGTTCCCTAATGGCTGAACCCAAAGTCACTCTTTTCTATGTTTTCCAATGCTCAAGAAATACCCGAACTTTCCATTAACATTGTTGGACAAACAACCTCTGCTGTTTTCTATAATTTTGCTGGTCAGATTTAGCATCAGAATAAATTTTGAAAGTGATAAATAGAGGAGAAGGCTGATTGAGAAAAGAGGAGGAAGAGAGCATTTTGAAATTCTTGGAAGAGGACAAGATCATGACAGAGGAAATCAAAGAGGCAATTTCTGAGCAACTATGAAGAATGGTTTAATTATGATCAAGCATTTGGCTTAATTAAATCATAAAATTAATTTTTCTATGACTAATAATCAATAACGTGGTTTTTGCCAATATTTTATGCCCTTAATTTGGATGATTGTGTGCATTTCTTTGCTCTATTTTAGCCTTTTATTGTATTTAATACAATTTGGAATTAATTGGGACTTAATGAAAATAAAGGCTAAAGTAATAAGTTTTATGATGTTTTTGCAATTCAAGGATGACCTTTGCACTTGATCTTGGATATTTTGTATTTTTAGCGCAGGTCACAGGTATTATTGGAGCTGTAGACATCAGGAACTGAGCAAGAAGCGGAGCAGTGAATTTCAGAACCAGCATCGAGCGCCCCAGCGCCCATAGCGCGCTCCAGCGCACGAGGCCCACTTGAATCCATCACGTGCCCAACACTGGCGCCCTAGCGAGCTATACGCGCCCCAGCGCCGCGCCGCAATTCTGTTACAGTAGAAACCCTATCTGCAAGACGAGTTGGGGGCCCAATTGGCTAGGGTTTGGAGGCTGCTCACTCTATTTAAAGAGGGCTAATGCATCAGAAAACGGGACCTCTCAACACCACCACTTTTACATCTTTTCTTTTCCTAATTTCTTACTTTCAATCCTAGGCTTTTAGTTAGAGTTATTTACCCCATTAGGATTCCATCTTTTTCCTAGTTTAGCTCTAGCTCCCTCATTTGTATTCTCAACGTTATTCGTCTAGCCCTTTGGGTTTTGTAAGTTACTCTTTTAATTAATCCAGTTATTCGTTTTCTCCATTTGCATTTAATTACTTTACTTTCTCTCTTTATTGTTCAAGTCATTTAATTCCCTTTAATTCCAATTTATTTTCCGCCCTTTTATTTCCTCCATGAGTAACTAAGTCTCTTGGTGGTTTATGAGGGTGTGAACATCATTGGGGTAAATTGAGGCTTTGTTCTTAATCTTGCATAAGTTTTCATTATTAAACCTTGGCATATGATTTGAGATCTTAAACTGTGTGTCTAATCCTTTGTCTTGGCTTACTCGATTGAGTTAGGCTAATTCATTGGCATATGTTTATGTCTTAGTTGATTAATTGATGCATGGCATATTAGGATTTGGTAATGAGTAATTAATTGGCTGATTAGTCTCTTTAATTAGATTAATGTGATTGGCTTTAACAATTGTTGAAAGTGGAACTAAAGGTGAGATCTCACTAATTAATCTCATTCTAGGCAATTAATCATTAGAATCACCACTAAGGAGTTAGATCTAACTCCGGCGTAATTAATCAACTCATACATTCTTTTGTAGCCAATGATAACACCCTAATGAATGTTCTACCCCCATAAACCACTGTTTTTATTATTCCAATTTTATTCCAATTTATTTCTCTTGCATACAAAAACCCCCCAATTGTGACAACCGTCATACAACTAGTCTTGTGCATTGCTCTCTTAGCCATTCCTTGTGAGAGACGACCCTGGTTTCCACTAAACTATATTAGGGGAACCTGGTTTTAAAATTAATTAAATTTATGGCTGCCACGACAATAGCCATCAAATTTTTGGTGCCGTTGCTGGGGAATGGCGATGAAAGTAATCACTAGTTGTTTGATTTGTGAATATTGTACTTAATTGTTTTCCTTTGTTTCTTTGAAAAATAAAAACAAAAAACAAAAAACAAAAAGATTTTATTCATATTTTGCATTGCATTACATAGTATACTGCATATTTCATCTGTACATTGCATTAGATCTAGCATTTGCATCCATAGAACTTGCTATTCGCAAAACAACAAAGTTCAACGTCGATACGAGCGCCTGAGCGCCCAGTGTGCGCCCCAGCGCCCCTTTAGAGCGCGCCCTAGCGCCCTTGGACCGCCCGAGCGGCCGTTCGTCGTCCTGCAACATGTTTTTATGTTTTCTTCTCTTATTTTTCTTCTTTTTCTATACTAACATGAACACTAACCCCAATTTTGGTCTCCAAGATTTTAGTTTCCATGGTTTTGCAGGTTATCAACCAAGTAGTGAGATGCAAGCACCCCCGTTATCCTCAAACCTTCACCAAACACCATACCCGTACCAAGACCCTCAACCGTATTATGAACCATACCCATCCTTTGACCCCTACTACCAGCCATATAATGAACCACCAGCCTCCTACATTGAACCGTTTCCATACACATACCATGAGCCTAATCCTTACTCATATCCCATCAAATGCCTTAACCAACCAACCATTGACCCATTCTACCAACCTTCTCAACCTCTTGCACCGTCTACTCCTTGTGATAATACTGACAACTCCATGATGAAACCAATTTTTGAAGTACTCATGACAAACCGGCAAGCACTTTTGCGCATGGAAGAGGACCTCCATCAATTGAGAACTCAGGCCACCTCATCACCACCACCACCTTCTCCATTACCACCTTCTTTACCACAACCAGCTCCACCTCCACATTCACCATCACAAGAGGAACTGGAGTTCCCTATCGTTGAAGATAATTATGATTTAGAGCAATTGGATTGGGAGACATTGAAGGCCATGGTGGAAGAATTATTTAGGGAAGTCGAGGAAGACTCCGAAGTGGAAATAGTCTATGAGGAACCTCCACCTTTACCCAGTACCGTGCTAGACACAGTGTGTGCAGAGGAAAGTTCTTTCAGTGTTGGAGTCACTCCAGAGATTCCCTCACTTGGAGGAATTGACGAGGCATGCAAGGAGGAAATCATGGATTCCACCACCTCATCCCTTGTTGTTTCAAGGCAACCATTGGGATCCTTCCCATTTGATCTTGGGCCTCATGAGTATGCTTCTCTCGAGACTGATGCTCAACTCCTTACCCTTTGTGGGGTGTCGGTATCTTCTCAAGCTCAAATTTCTTAGAAACTAACTGATTTCAATTATGTTTTCTCTAACCCATCTTGTGAGGACTCTCATCCCGCCTCACTTGATTTTGTTTGTTTTAGTGATGCTTTTTGTAGGAGCGGGTGTTGTGCTCCAAGGGGCAATCTAAGGACCAAAACTCTTGGGTTCCGGACTAAGAAGGGAACCATTCTCTTTGGAGTGGTTTGTTACTCATGGGATCCCGGTGGAGGTGTGGAAAGAACACCATGGTGGAAACTGCTGGATCAATTCAAGCATAAGCCGCCCTGAGAGTGGCTGACCAAACGTCCAACTTAGGGACGTTAAAGCAAAGTGCTTTGTGGGAGACAACCCACCAAAATTTTAATTAATGCACTTAGATAGTTTCTTCTTTATTATCTTCTTATTTATTAACATTTCTTTTCAGTTGATTAGTTAGCCAATTAACAAGCCATTCGCAGCACAACAGCTGTCATGAAAACTGCAGCGGACCTGCGCTCTGGCGCTTGTCACGCGCTCTAGCGCCCGTGACGGCACAGCCTCAACGCCCTAGCGCGCGCCCCACGCTCTAGCGGCCCCTGGACAGTCATGTCCTCTGCAGGTCCTTTTCTATACCCCTTTTCTCTGTTCTTTTAACTGTTGACACTAGGGACAGTGTCTCATTCAAGTGTGGGGAGGGTGTAGAAATTTGGCTTTTGTAAATATTTTCATGCCTAAATCTTTTTCTTTTCCTTTCTTTTGTTTTTATGTGTTTTTAGGTAGATGATTGACTAGTTTTCTTTATAGCACCCTTTGGTCTGAAATTGCTTTACCCTTTGATTTTAATTCATAAATTGTTGGCATATTATTCTTATATGAGTTTGAATTGTTTTTGTTATCCCTGATGGTGGTTTGGATTACCTGTGAGAATTGAGCCTTACTGTGATTAAATACATCAACTGATCACATTCTTTCTATGGGCACACACACTTGTATTTGTTATTCCTGAATTTGCTTGATTCTTGTTTTGCGTTTTATACATGTTGCGTGTGATTGAGGCATGATTTTGTTTTATATCTAAAAGCCACTTAGCCAAATAGCCAACCTATACACAATTCCCATTCTTTGTAGCCAATTTGAGCTTTTATCCTTTTTTTTTTGTTACTAAGCTCATTACAAGCCAAAGACAGAAAAACAATGAAAAATCCCTTCTGAGAAACTAGGAGGACATGGTTTGTTTGTTGGGCAAAAGTCTTAAGTGTGGGGAAATTGGGTTGAATTGTACATCCATTGGAATAACTACAAGATGTGGGAACAAATTGTAAAGATAGTGCTTTTATATATAAGTGGTTAATCGTTCTTTCCTCTTTCTGCCTCATTCCAAATGTCAAAAGAATTGGGATGATGAATATGTTCCAAAAAAAAAAACGAAAAAAAAGGATTTCAAAAAAAAAAAAAAGAATCCAAAAATATGTCATTGTCTTAGCTTCAAATAAAGGTTGTTGGGTTCCTGGGAATCATTGTGGAATTATTTGGGAACCATGTAAATTATCTTGCTAGGAATTGTTTCGGTTCATTAATTTTGGGTATTTCTCTTCTTTCCATCTCTCTATCTCTTTCTCTACTTCTAGAAATCATCTGGGATCAATCGAACCATGAATTCTTAGTTTTTCGGAATTAAGTTCACTTCCCATAAATGTCATACCTGTCCCAAGCCCCGTTACAACCCTTAAAAGACCTCTTGATGCACCATGTTTGTGGAATTGCAATGTTAGGAGTATAGCAAATTTATGGAATGTGAATACTTGTGTGTCTTATTCAATTGAGTACTTAGCCAAAACACTGAGTGATTGATGAGAGATAAACACACTGGTGAGGGCCAATCAACCGACTTTGCATAACATGAACTGATTCTCTTAACTCATGATTTTCTTTGAATGCCAACTTGGAATATGATTGTGGGTGTTGCATAATTTTGATCAAGGTGTGCTGTTTTGAATAACTTTCCATCATCTGTAGTATTTTGTTTTTTTTAGGACATAGGTGTTGAGACGTGTTAGCCATTGCTTTACTCTTAGAGATGCCTGGAATCATTGCTTTTGCATGAGGACATGCAATTGTTCAAGTGTGGGGATATTTGATAACGTGGTTTTTGCCAATATTTTATGCCCTTAATTTGGATGGTTGTGTGCATTTCTTTGCTCTATTTTAGCCTTTTATTGTATTTAATACAATTTGGAATTAATTGGGACTTAATGAAAATAAAGGCTAAAGTAATAAGTTTTATGATGTTTTTGCAATTCAAGGATGACCTTTGCACTTGATCTTGGATATTTTGTATTTTTAGCGCAGGTCACAGGTATTATTGGAGCTGTAGACATCAGGAACTGAGCAAGAAGCGGAACAGTGAATTTCAGAACCAGCATCGAGCGCCCCAGCGCACAAGGCCCACTTGAATCCATCACGTGCACAGCACTGGCGCCCTAGCGAGCTATACGCGCCCCAGCGTTGTGCCGCAATTCTGTTACAGTAGAAACCCTATCTGCAAGACGAGTTGGGGGCCCAATTGGCTAGGGTTTGGAGGCTGCTTACTCTATTTAAAGAGGGCTAATGCATCAGAAAACGGGACCTCTCAACACCACCACTTTTACATCTTTTCTTTTCCTAATTTCTTACTTTCAATCCTAGGCTTTTAGTTAGAGTTATTTTCCCCATTAGGATTCCATCTTTTTCTTAGTTTAGCTCTAGCTCCCTCATTTGTATTCTCAACGTTATTCGTCTAGCCCTTTAGGTTTTATAAGTTACTCTTTTAATTAATCAAGTTATTCGTTTTCTCCATTTGCATTTAATTACTTTACTTTCTCTCTTTATTGTTCAAGTCATTTAATTCCCTTTAATTCCAATTTATTTTCTGCCCTTTTATTTCCTCCATGAGTAACTAAGTCTCTTGGTTGTTTATGAGGGTGTGAACATCATTGGGGTAAATTGAGGCTTTGTTCTTAATCTTGCATAAGTTTTCATTATTAAACCTTGGCATATGATTTGAGATCTTAAATTGTGTGTCTAATCCTTTGTCTTGGCTTACTCGATTTAGTTAGGCTAATTCATTGGCATATGTTTATGTGTTAGTTGATTAATTGATGCATGACATATTAGGATTTGGTAATGAGTAATTAATTGGCTGATTAGTCTCTTTAATTAAATTAATGTGATTGGCTTTAACAATTGTTGAAAGTGGAACTAAAGGTGAGATCTCACTAATTAATCTCATTCTAGGCAATTAATCATTAGAATCACAACTAAGGAGTTAGATCTAACTCCGGCGTAATTAATCAACTCATGCATTCTTTTATAGCCAATGATAACACCCTAATGAATGTTCTACCCCCATAAACCACTGTTTTTATTATTCCAATTTTATTCCAATTTATTTCTCTTGCATACAAAAACCCCCCAATTGTGACAACCGTCATACAACTAGTCTTGTGCATTGCTTTCTTAGCCATTCCTTGTGAGAGACGACCCTGGTTTCCACTAAACTATATTAGGGGAACCTGGTTTTAAAATTAATTAAATTTATGGCTGCCACGACAACAGCCACCAGAGGCCTTATCCCTCCCTTACTCACTTCGTTAGTGACCGAAGGCGACGGTGCATTACTTTAACTTTTCATTACCTCTTTATCATTTACACATACGTACAACTCAAAACATTACACATATCAACATAGAATCATACAATTATATCATAACAACATATAAACATACATTATAGCTCATATAATCATATATAAATCATACATAAATCATATATAACACTTATACAAGTCAAAGAACGCATTAAGATACATAAAGGGTCAAAACAGTAAATTTTCGTAAAATCTGCAGTGTTGTAATGCTGTAATCGATTACACAGACCATGTAATCGATTAACAGAGAGCCATGTTTTCTCGCGATTGGAAATTCTCAGCTCGTAATCGATTACGAACCTCTTGTAATCAATTACGGATGCGAGGACTCAGATTCTAGGGTTTCTAAACCACATTTTTCATAAGCCAAAGGCTAAAAATTTAATCTACAATCATCCCAATCAATAGAAAACATAGATAAACATAAACCAATCGGTAAAATACTTTCTAAACACTTTTCAATCGGTAAAAACTCTCCCTCTTTGAAAATCAATCGGTAAATTAAAACATAACCCTTTTATGAACCATAATGGGAAAAACGAACAACAACAATAATCCCATCAAATACACATCATCATGCTCGAATTACAGAGAATAAAGAATGCACAGAATCCCTACCTCTTGTAGACTTCCTATGCAATGCGTAGAGACGCCCTTTCCCGACGTAGGACGTGTTCTCACTTTCTCTCACTAGCCCCAGGAACAGTAGGAATACAAAGATGACTCCTTTTCAAGAATTGCAATCAGTAGAAAGGCTCTATTTGATGAGAGGATTAAGAATATGAAATTTGTTTTGTGATCGGTTAAGGTTTGCTATGAGTTTGGTGTTGTGGAATGGCTATGACTTTGCGTTCTTGAGAGAGAGAAAGAACAATGGACGCACAAGGGTTAGAGAGAGTGTTTGGAGTGTTTCTGAAATAGGGATTTTGGGTTTTTCATGAATTGGCACGACTAGGCATGTTATAGAGACGTTGTGGGGCCCATATGTAACTTAAAACGCACTAAAAACGCTCACATCGCACTCTGTAATCGATTATCACGTATGTGTAATCTATTACAGATAGCAAAAATGCCCAGATATGAAAATCAAAGGGCTCTAATCGATTACCATCCCGTGGTAATTGATTACTGGGTTGAGAAATAGTCCCAAAACACCTCAAAAATGTCCCCGACTTGTACTATAAACATCTATACATCATTCCTAACCTCATGCATCATCTAAACATCAAATTAAAAACATATATGCACCTAAATCACATAACATACAATGAATACACACATACAAATACATAAATATCATAACACATGATAAACACACATAAACCACATAACGTATAATAAACACACACACACACACACACACACACATATATATATATATATATATATATATATATATATATACACTTAGATCACATAACACGTAATGGTTTACTAGGAGAAACTTATCCTGTAACACCCTACTAGATAGCCCTTAACGCTTAAGTCATTTTAGGCTATTTCATAAGGGTTACCTCCTATTATCATGTTTTATCTTTGTATTTAAAATATCATATGCAGAAAATAGGCGGGAGTAAAATTTTCGCAATTCGTTACGATACAAAAATATGGGCTTGCGTAATACGTAATCGATAATATAAAATGACATAACAAATCATACACTGAGTAAACATCATCATATCATATAAACTCCCATAAAGTACCAAAACATAAATAAATACTAGGTGTAATCCCGTGAGCCCAAAATCAAGACTCATGAGACTCCACAATAAATACAAGTAAAATAAATAGTTGCCGGCTAACATAGGTCCGGACTCAGAAAATAAATATAAATAAATAAATATAGCGGAAGCATAAAAACCATCGTATATGATAAATAAATAAAACATGTCTCTGGTATATAAGGAAATATATCATAAACTAAGTCTGAGCGGGCTCCTCCTGAACTCCGACATCCTGCTCATTCAGATCCTTTAAAAGGTGGGGGAAAACATAGAGTGAGTACATAATGTATCTCAGTAGAGGAAGCCGCCCCAGGTTTAATTATAAAATAAGTGAAGTATGAATGAGTTCAATTCAGATATAAATTAAAAACAATCTTTTCCCGAAACGTCTTACCTAAATGTGTCTTGTTCCTTTTTAAATTAACATACATACATAACATAAATAATCATCAATGTGTGGTGTACTAAGTGCTCTACTATCATACATATAAACATAACAGTAAAGTAACATTCCTTGTCTGTAACATGTAACTCATATCTTTACTTAATTATCTTGAGTCTTTTAAGCATACTTAGTATGCTTGTGGATCCATCTTATTTTAAGCACGCCCTTTTGGTGCCTGTGGATCATTTACATTGTTTTGGCCTGCCCACCCTCCTGTAACCTCCGCATCACCGACCCTAGGTATGAGCTCATCCTATACATATTGGGTAGAGGGGGGTAATTCACCTTCTGCTAGTGAGTCGTTACAACCAAGGTTGCCAGCCCCCTGTAACGTTCATCACGAACGGAAAGGCTACTCTGTGTGTCTTAACTTTCTTTACACTTTGCCCATTAATCTCTTTACATATCATATACATTGCATTATATCATAATATCATAACATAACATTACATCATAGCATTTAAACATACATACAACTCATAACATCACATAATAATCACATACGAATCATACATAACATGTATTAACATATATTCATATATTTATATCATGACAACATGTAAACATGTAAACATATATTACAGCTCATATAATCATATACAAATCATGCATAAATCATATATAACACGTATACAAGTCGTAGAACGCATTAGGGTACATAAAGGGTCAAAAAAGTTAATTTTTGTAAAATCTGCAGTGCTGCAATCGATTACCACGGGTCTGTAATCGATTACTGCAGTAATCGATTACCACCCCTCTGAAATCGATTAACAGAGAGCTATGTTTTCTCGCGATTGGAAATTATCAGCTCGTAATCGATTACGAACCTCTTGTAATCGATTACGAACGCGAAAACTCAGATTCTAGAGTTTCTAAAACATGTTTTTCACAATCCAATGGCTAAAACTTTAATCTAGAATCATCTCAATCAATAGAAAACATAGATAAGCATAAACCAATCGGTAAAATACTTTCTAAACACTTTTCAATTGGTAAAAACTCTTTCTCTTTTGAAAATCAATCGGTAAAACATTACCCTTTTATGAACCCTAATGGGAAAACGAACAACAACCACAATCTCATCAAAAATACATCATCATGCATGAAATTACAGAGAATAAGGAATGCCTAAAACCCCTACCTCTTGTATACTTCCTATGTAATGCGTAGAGACACCCTTTCCCGACGTAGAACACGTTCTCACTTTCTCTCACTAGCCCCACGAACGGTAGGAATACAAAGATGGCTCATTTTCAAGAATTTCAATCGGTAGAAGGGTTCTATTTGGTGAGAGGATTAAGAATATGTAATTTGTTTTGTGATCGGGTAACGTTTGATATGAGTTTGGTGTTGTGGAATGGCTATGGCTTTGAGTTCTTGAGAGAGAGAAAGAACAGTGGAGGGACAAGGGTTAGAGAGAGTGTTTGGAGTGTTTCTGAAATAGGGATTTAGGGGTTCTCATGAATTGGCACGGCTAGGCATGTTATAGAGACGTTGTGGGGCCCATACGTAACTTAAAACGCACTAAAAATGCACACAACGCAGGTCGTAATCAATTACAGACAGGATGTAATCGATTACGGTAATCGATTACAAACAGGATGTAATAGATTACCGACATAAAAAATGCCCAGATATGAAAGGGTTGTAATCGATTACCATCCTGTGGTAATCGATTACAGGGCTACAAAATAGCCTCAAAGCACCCCAAAAACGTCTCAACTCGTGCTATAAACATTCATACATCATTCCTTACATCACGCATCATCTAAACATTAATTAAAACACATATATGCACCTAAATCATCCAACATATAATTAATACACATATCCATACACATAAATCATACTGTGTTTGTATGTCTATATTATTACAGGTTTTGATTATGTCGGAATATCTTGAAGATTGATGATAAAAGAAATATCAAGTTAAAGAACTTCATAGTTGTCTCTAAGGTATTAGGACTTTATGCAAATCTCAAAGTTTAAGTAATTATAGAGACCACATTAATTATGATACTTGATTTTGAAACATATTTAATTAAAGTCTTTATATTCAAAACTTATTCTTGCTTTTTATGAAAAACTCATTATATAAGTTTTGATTTACATAAAAACCATTTTACTATGTTTAGAAATGTTTTTAATATGTTAAAAATGGTTTTTGTGAGTGTGTAATCGATTACCACGATATCGTAATCGATTACAACTTAAAAGATTTCAAAATTACATCAAACGGCTAGATGTAATCGATTACAGCAACCTTGTAATCGATTACTATAATCGATTACCAAGTCGTGTAATCGATTACACAGTGCAGAAAAACGTATCTTTTCATGAAAAATCACAATGGTTCATGCATGGATCCTTTCATACTCTATAAATACCATTGTAATCCAGCCATTGATGTTAGATAACGTGCTTACACATTTTAAACTCTATTTTATACTTATCATTCTCAAGTTTTCATACTTATTGTGGTCATACATTTACTTATACACTTGAGATATTAGTTTGAACAATCAACTTGTACTATCACTCTTTTAGAGAGAATTTCTTGTTGTAATCTTTGTTCATACACACTTTAGATTGCAAGGGTGTTTAATTCCCTTGGTGTTTGAGTGATTTGTGAGAATCACCAAAGTTTTGTATCACATCTTGGTTGCAAGGGTGAGGGATCCCATAGGCAACAAGGTGGTGAAACTTGTAAAGTTGAGAAAGATAGTGGATCACCAAGAAGGAGTCTTGGAACTGGATGTAGGTCAAGTTGGGACCGAACCAGTATAATTCTGTGTTTGATTTTCTCTCCTTCAATCTCTTTTACTTTTAAGTCATTTTCTTTGATACACATTACTCTCCACACTCATCTATTCAATCCATTTTAGTGGACATAGTTTGTTATACCAAAAAGTTTTTATTGTCCATACAACAAATTTGCACTCAATTCACCCCCCCTCTTGAGTTATTAGAGGCTACTTGACTAACATATAGCACATGATAAACACACATAAATTATATAACACATATACATATACTTAGATCACATAACACATAATGGTTTACTAAAAGAAACTTGTCCACCCAAACTTAATTAAATTCTAACCAAGGTCAATTACCCTTAATCTCACTTAAGTAGAACCTAATAGAAGTTGGGGTGTTACATATCCACCTAAACCTAATTAAATTCTAACTAAGGTCAATTACCCTTAATTTCACTTAATTAGTTAGAACTTAATTAAAATCGGGGTGTTACACGTTGACTCAATCTCACTGTTGGGGTATTTTGTCATACTAACTACATCTTTAGAGGACCAAATTGTCAATAACATCTTTCATGGTCGATTTTGTCAGAGACAAAATCTTTCGTGTCTGTTTTTGTTAATTCACCCTTTTCTAAAATACCCCTGTGAGATTGATACAAGTGCAAATACAATTGGAATCATTGGATTTCACTTTTTTTTTTTTTGTGTTTGTAGCTTAAACGATGTTGAATAAACTTTCGGATCACAAAGTGCAAGGAAGAAAGAAAGAAAGAGCAAAGAGCAAAGTTGCAGACTTTGCAGATTAGAGAAAAGAAATCTGGAATCTATTCTTGAAGTTAAAAGAATGTGTACAATACAAATGTGTATCTTAATCCATTCTCATCAAATCCCCTAATACATATAAGGCTAACCAAGAAGGGATAAGAATGAAAAAAGGATCAGAAAGAAGATAACAGAACTAAAAATAGAAAACAGAGTAAAACAAAGAGCTTAAAACAGAAAACAGAAAGCTCTTTCTTGTGGAGCAAGTAACCAACCAAAAAGACTAAGTAACACCCCCCCCTCAAGCTTGGAGTATACACGCTGTGTAGTCCAAGCTTGGAATAAAAGCTGGTAAAAGGATTTGGAGATAAGGCCTTAGTAAGGATGTCTGCTGGTTGATCAGTGGAAGAGATTGGAAGAAGCTTTATCAGCCCGGATTGAGCCTTTTCCCGAACAATATGGCAATCGACCTCTATATGATTTGTCCTTTCATGGAAGACTGGATTGGCACCAATATATAACGCTGATTGGTTATCACAATAAAGGGGAATAGGTTTCGAAAAAGGAAAACCCAGATCAGTCATAATATAACTCAGTCATTGAGCTTCTCTTACTGCCATGGCCAAAGCTCTATATTCAGCTTCGGATGAAGAACTAGCAACTGTAGTTTGCTTCTTACTCTTCCATGAAACCAAAGAATTTCCCAGGAAGAAACAGTAGCCTGATATGGACCTTCTAGAGTCTGAGCAAGCAGCCCAATCCGAGTCAACAAACCCTGCAGGGGACAGGTCCGAAGATGCATAATAAAAGAGCCCTGCAGTAGGTGAAGTCTTAAGATACCTCAGCACTCTCAAAGTTTCTTGATAGTGAGCTATAGTAGGACAATCGAGACATTGACTTAACTTTCCAATAGTGAAGGAAATATCAGGTCTAGTGTTAGTCAAATAGATAAGCCTTCCAACAAGCCTCCTATAAGAAGTGATATCAGAAAATTGGGGGCTGCAATCCTTTGTAAGCTTTACAGAGTAGTCAATAGGTGTAGTACTTGGTTTGGCATCCAACATCCCATATTCTTGTAACAAGTCCAATACATACTTCCGTTGATGAACAGCAATCCCCTCCTTGGTTCTTGTAACTTCAAATCCAATAAAGAAACTTAGATCTCCCAGGTCCTTAATGCGAAAAACATCATGTAGAATAGTCTTGATAGAGTTGATCTCACATAAATTGTTCCCTGCCAAGACCAAATCATCAACATAAACCAAAATAACAGTGATGCCATTTTCATTTATCTTAGTGGACAAAGAGTAATCATTTTTGGACTGAGTATAGCCTGAATCTACAAGTTTGGTGCTGAGTTTTGTATGCCATTGTCTGCTGGCCTGTTTCAAACCATAGAGGGATTTTTGTAATTTACAAACCATTCCTGATTCTGAACTAACCAACCCATCAGAAAGCTTCATGTACACTTCTTCATTAAGGTCACCATGGAGGAAAGCTGTATCAACATCAAGCTGTTTGACATGCCATTGATTCGCAGCTGCAATGGAGAGAAGAACACGAATTGTAGTCATCTTGACTACTGGGCTGAAAGTGTCAAAATAATCAAACCCAGGTCTTTGTGTGAATCCTTTGGCAACTAATCTTGCTTTGTGTCTTTCAATGGTTCTATCATGTTTAAACTTGATCTTGAAGACCTATTTGCATCCTATGACCCTTTTTCCTTCTGGAAGTTTGGTTAAAATCCATGTATTGTTTTGCTGTAAAGAGGACAACTCAGCTGACACTGCTTCTCTCCAGCAAGCTTCTGCAACTACTTCATGATAATGGGCAGGTTCCTGTACAAAAGACACAGCCAAAGAAAAAGCAGTAAAAGTGGGAGATAGATGGTCATAACTAATGTAGTTTGATATAGGATACCTAGAAGAATCAGAATGTTGTAAATCAATTGTGGACTGCATGCAATGATAATCCTTTAGATGAGAGGGCTGTCTTCTTGTCCTTCTGGATCTTCTTAGTTCTGTCTGAGGCAATTGAATTGTCTGAGTTTGTGGCTGCAAAGGACATAGATCTGGATTTTTTGCAGACAAATCAGTATAACCTTCATTTGGAAGTGAGTCAGGTACACCAGGAGCAGGTGATTTTATACTTTGGAAAGGGTCATCTACATCATTGAAAACATGTGCAGCTGACAAGTCTTGTGTCTCAGAAGATTCCTTTGTGTGATTATGATGATTTTGATTGTAGGGCAGAACATTTTCATAGAAGACAGCATCTCGTGGGACAAGCAATTCTTTTGACTTGAGATCCAAGAAAAGAAATCCCTTTGTTCCTTCCTTGTATCCCAAAAAAATGCATCTTTTGGCTCTTGGATCAAACTTAATTCTATGAGACTTCAAAGTGCAAACATAAGCAAGACAGCCAAAGATTTTCAAGTTCATAAAGTTGGGATCATTGTTATGTAGGATTCTAAAAGGACATTTGTTCCAACTCAAAGAACTAGGCAATCGATTTATAATTTGAACAGCATAAGCAACAGCATAATTCCAGAAAAATTTAGGAACACAAGAATGAAAAAGAATAGCTCTAGTTACTTCTAAAATGTGTTGATGCTTTCTTTGAACTATACCATTTTGTTGTGGAGTTTCCACACAAGATGTTTGATGTAATATTTCCTTAGAACTATAGAAAGCAACTAACTGAAACTCTTTTCCATTATCTGATCTTATAACTTTCACATTTTTATTAAATTGTGTCTCCACCATTATAACAAAGTCCTTGACAAGAGTAGCAGCTTCTGACTTAAGTCTCATGAAATAAGCCCAAGTATACCTACTGTGATCATCTACAATGGTCAAAAAATACTTATAGCCATTTCTAGAAGGGAAAGCTACAGGTCCCCATATGTCTATGTGTATCAGGTCAAAGCATTTAGCAGCATGAGTAATGCTATTTGGGAAAGAGACACGTTTTTGTTTAGCAAAATGACAAGGATCACAAGGCAAATCACAATCAATTTTATTAACATCTTTGAATATAGGATACAATTGTTTCATTATTTTCAATCTATGATAAGGAATATGTCCTAATCTAAGATGCCATAGCCTAGCTAGATTGGACTTAGAATCAGAATTCTGAAGTTTATTAACAACTTCTGTGTTAGGTGTTTCAGCAGTTTGATTGAGAGCATAGAGGCCTTCCTTTACATCAGCTGCACCAATCCTCTTGAGGGTTTTGTAGTCCTGGATCTCACAACCAGTTTTGTTAAACACAAATTGACAATCTATTGATTTAATAAGAAAAGAAACTGAGATAATATTGAAAGCAAAGGATGGAAGGTAAAGAACACCACTGAGATATAAAGTATCTGAGAAAATGACAGTACCAGATATTTCAGCAATTAATACTTGTTTGTTTGGCAATTTAACTTTCACTGGTTTAATGTGTTTAAAGGAATGAAAAGCTTGTAAAGAGTAAGGCTGAGTTTGGTAAAGCTGTGGCTCTTGAAAAGCTGCTGATCTCCTTGGGTTCTGAAAAAGCTGCTCTTAGAGAGCCATAATAGTACAGTTTGGTAAAATTATACAAAAGTTGCTCTCAATAAGCAGAAGTCATTATTATAATGTTTGGTAAAATAGTGTAAAGTGGCTCCCAAGATATTAAATGACCATAATAGACATAATATTAAAAGATATTGTATAAATGAGGGTCATTTATGTATTTTCATTTTCAGAGAGCCAAAGCTGGCTCTGAAAAGCTACTCTTGATGGCTCCCAAGAGCACCCCCTGCTCTCAAAATCCAGGAGCAAAAGCAGTCCAACTTTTTGATTTACCAAACGCAAAATAGGAGCTCCAGCTTTTTGAGAGCAGGAGCACCCCAACGAAAAGCTTTACCAAACTCAGCCTAAGTCACATGTGTAGTGGCTCCTGTATCTATGATCCAAGAATTACCTTTACAAGAAAAAGAAGCCAACACAGTGTTTTTACCTTCCTTGGGAGAAGATGATGAGAGTTGGTTTATGTGATGGATATCCTGTGATTCCTGTTTGTGCAAAAGGGCTATCAATGCTTGTTTTTATTGCTGTGTGAAGGTGACATCAGATTTACCATCTTCCTCTTAATAAAGAGAGATAATGTTGTCATCTTCGTCCTCCCCTTTGATCAAGTTATTGACAGTCCTTTGTTTCAGATGAGGCGGTAGCCCATGTTTCCTATAACAGGTATCAACAAGATGTCCAGGTCTATTGCAAAAAGAGCATAGACGCTTGGATTTTCCTCTTCCTAAACCATTTCCTCGTCCTCTTCCTCCTCTAGCCCCTCTGCCTCTTCCTCTTAAAGCATAACTAGCAGCATCAGTTTCATTCATGGAGGTTAATAAAGTCTTCAATTCAAGACTTTCTGGTGCAAGAAAATGTCTTTCTTGCTATAAGAGCAAAGAAACCGCATCATCAACATCAGGCATGGGTTTCATTAACATCACTTGTGACCTTACTGGTGCATATTGCTCATCCAAACCTCTGAGAAATCTAACAACATATGTATCTTTCCTATAGCTTCTTACAACTTTCAGCCCACAATCACATTCTGGTGTACATTTGCAGATGGGGATTGGTCTAAAGTTCTCAAGCTCTTCCCAAATCCTCTTGAGTTTAGTGAAGTATGTTGTGATGCTGAGATCTCCTTGCTTGAGAGAGAACAGTTCTTCTTCAAGCTCTGCAATCCTAAAAAGATCTCCTTGGTAGAATCTTCTCTTTAAATCGTTCCAGAGGTCCATAGCAACATTATTCCATAAGACACTTTGAGCAATCTCTGGGCTTAAAGATTGCTTGATCCAAGACACCACATAGGTGTTACACTTATCCTAGGCATGAAAGTTTGGATCACTTTCAGCCGGCTTAGGCAATGTGCCATCAATGAAAGTTGTTTTATTCTTGGATTTGAGAGCAAAAATCATAGATTGTGACCAAGAGTGGTAGTTTAGATTGTCTAAAATTTTGGGAGTAAGAGCAACATTTGGATTCTCTCCCGGATGGATGTAGAAGGGACTCATGGGGTCCATAAGAGGACTGATGCTTGCAGCCTGCAAATTATTTATCTGAGCGACTAATTGTGCTAAGGCTTGTAAGTCTATTCCTCCGATCGTGGCGGCATTGGGTCGGGATCCCTCATCCGCCATTGAAACAACTATTGAAGGAAGAATCTTAGCTATTGATAATCGGATCTTGCACTTGTATGTGATTTCCACGCTCACCGCACCATGTTGAATAAACTTTCGGATCACAAAGTGCAAGGAAGAAAGAAAGAAAGAGCAAAGAGCAAAGTTGCAGACTTTGCAGATGAGAGAAAAGAAATCTGGAATATATTCTTGAAGTAAAAAGAATGTGTACAATACAAATGTGTATCTTAATCCATTCTCATCAAATCCCCTAATATATATAAGGCTAACCAAGAAGGGATAAGAATGAAAAAAAGGATCAGAAAGAAGATAACAGAACTAAAAACAGAAAACAGAGTAAAACAGAGAGCTTAAAACAGAAAACTCTTTCTTGTGGAGCAAGTAACCAACCACAAAGACTAAATAACAAACGAAGACTAATGATGTATACGAAATACCAATTGTATTATATATTTCTTCATTCACAAACACGATTATAGGATTTAATAATTTGGACAATATGGGAATGTTTGTTGTACAAAAATTATACATCCAACTAATATCCAATGTGTGATATATATCATATGTAACAAACATTACATATAACACACATTATGTATGATACATACACAATACTAGTTGGATGTATAATTATTGTACATATACTATTACTATTAGACAATATAATGCGATCAACCACAATTTATAGAAAAATGGGCAACTAAGATCAACAATAATTACATCAAAGGAGGGCATTTAAATCACCAAGATTGAGCAAAATGTGGTAGTAGCCTATATATATAATTCATATTTTTCTCGACACTCCTTCATTTCAACAATTGATTAGAGTTTCTATAATATAACGTTATGTAATGAAGTTTCTCGACACTCCTTCATTTCAACAATTGATGATTAGAGCAAAATGTGGTAGTAGCCTATATATATAATTCATATACTATCATTTATCTTTTGAAAATGAAGTTTATTTTATTGCAAGATTAATATTATATAGAGAGAGAGGCGGAGCCTCATTTGATGGAAGGGGGCGATAGCCCTAGTTTTTTAATTTATTTAAAAGATAATCTTAATTTTTTAAAATTTTGGCCCTTTCTAAATATTTTTATTAACCAAATTTTATTAATTTTATATTTACTTAGTTATTTATATACTATAATAAATGACATATTATATATAAATTCTTAATTTTTTATTCTGATAGTAAAATATTGATGAATAAATACTTCAGTCATAGTATTTTTTTAATTTAATATTAATTTAATCTTAATATTTTAATTTTAACTTTAAATTAAATATTTTTAAAAAATAAAGATCCAACAAAATTAACTAGGTCAATGGTAAAATTAAAAATATTAGAACTCAAATAATTTTGCACCTTTATGAACAAATAGTCTAGTTCCATCCTATATATATATATACATTTTGATAAGAACTAATGGTTAATAATAATATTGAAGTTGAATAATAAGAGATAAATATATGAGAGTGTATATTAAAAATATATGAGACAAAAAGTAAAATAACAATATCTCAATATTTAAAAATAAAAAATATTACTAGAGTCATTATTGGTATTTCATCAAGTAATTGAGCTGGAGTGTCATTCAAAAAGAAGAATTGTGTAAAGTGTTATTCATCTAAACTTTAAGGATGGTTGTTGTTATTTAGCTCTCTTTTAAAATGGATTTACTATTACTTAGGGCTTGTTTGGATGTCATTATTTAATTAAAATATTTTTTAATAAAAAAGATCTTATTAAATTTTTTATATGTTTGGTTTCAATTTTGAGTAAAAGTATAATCTCTATAAAAGTAAAAAGCAATCTTTTTTTCAGAAGTCATAATTTCTATCTTTTCAAAAAAGATATTTTGTATAACATAAAAAAATATTTACAATTAAAAAAAGATATTTCTTGTATTACATATCCAAACATAAATTAATTTTAGAGTAAACCCCCAAACTGGTCCTTGACAATTTCAGCGTCGGACAAGGTGGTCCTTGACAATCGGAAATACCCTAACTGGTCTTTGACAATGTCAAACGTCGGACATCATAAGGTCCCTGGACGGAAAACGTTAACAGTGTTAATGACAATTTCATTTTTGGACAAATAATTGGTCCCTCACAATTTTATTGTTGGAAAAATTAGTCCATAATTTAATTTAATTTTTTTCATTTTTCTTCTTTATTATAATATTTATTTTTAAGCACTTTTAAATCAACTTTATATATCTCCTGTTTGATTATTACCACTCTAAATGCATTTATTTTATTATTTCTAAAATGTCATTTATTAAATTTTATTTGTTTAAATCTTCATATTTTATATTATGCATATTAAAACTTATATTAATAATTGATATTAAATATAAAAACTAACTATTTTAAGTTATATAAAATTTAGAATAAAATAAATATATTATCTTGTAAGTGTTTTAATATTTTCAATAAAAAGAATGAAAAATTACTTTATTTTTTTTGAAACAAGTAAATTAAGAAGTGTAATATCTAAAATTATTAATAAAAAATTATTACTTTATCAACAATTTTTTTTATAGATATACTAAAATAATTGCATTGAAGAATTGATAATTTTCAAATAAAAGATATATAGATTTGATTTAAGCATGTTTAGAGTTGAATATGTCAATAAAAGTGATAAAAGATAAAAGAATTTAAAAAATAATTAGGGACTAATTTTTCTAAAAATAAAATTGTTAGGGACCAATTTGTCTAAAAATGAAATTGTCATTAACACCGTTAGCTTTTCCGTCCAGGGACCTTATGATGTCCGACGTTTGACATTGTCAGGGACCAGCTAGGGTATTTCCGATTGTCAAGAACCACCTTGTCCGACGCTAAAATTGTCAACGACTAGTTTGGGGGTTTACTCTTAATTTTATATCCAAATATAAAATTATTTCTACTTCTTAAAAAAATCTCAATTAAAAAGATCAATTAAAAAAAATTTTTTTTTTCTAAATGATAACCAAACAAACCCTTAATCAATTTATATACTCATTACTCAATTACTTCAAAAGTCAAAAAAATTAATGACATTCAAAACATATACCAATTCAAAAAAAAAAAAAAGGAAAATAAATACTCGAAGGTTACAGGAATAGATTTGGCCAATAGTTTAAACAATTAATATATTATTTACTAGGCCAAAAGTAAATTATTGAAAATAATAAACTTACTGGAAAGACTAAAGAAAAGGATGCTAAGGTCGGAAGGACTTAAAACTAAGAGTAAATAAACTATTAACTAAGTGTTACTAAAAATTCTATAGGAAGAAATCAATACTCATTTTATATTCTAACAAAAGAAAATTTTGGGGAAAAATGATCAAGAGTCTTTTTTGTAATTCAGTTAAAAAGCATTAACTTTCTCTTTCTATTTAACAAAAATAATTTATTGAAACTGCAGCTAACCATGTGTCAGAACAACATAGGGTTTAACTAATTATTAAATAACACATTTTTTTTATATCGTATAGACAAATAAAAATGTCCACATATGCGACTCCTCTGTATATTAATTTATGTTTTTAAAAAGCACAAACATTTCTCTAATAAACAAAATCAAACCCATTCGAAATACGTTGGATATAAAATTGGATGTACCACAATTATTTTCAATTTACTAACTACTATTGGTTGGATTGAGTCGAGTTGATCCAACTATTTTTTATGAGAAAGATTGAAATTTACAACCCACATTTAATTTCAAAACGAGCCAGGATGGATTTATCTATTTTTCCACAAACTTGAGACGAGGCAGATTTCCTAGCCAGGTGCACTCAACATTCAACACTTTAAACCAAAAACCTACACTTCATGGTCTTTCCATCCCACACTTCTCAAACATATGTTTTTTAATATTTGGGTGATTAGTTATTTTATTTTTCAAAACAATTATGCTATGCGTATGTTAAGAATGAACTAACAAGATAGCCATCAAAGAAATGATGTATATATTAAAGAATGTAATTAATTACACAGATTTATTGTGCAATTAAAGCGGATATTATTTTATTTATTGTGTAATTTCTGTTTAAAAAATGAAATTATCTATTTACCTAAAAAGGAAACAATCTCGTCAAATCATCTTCATACTTTATATTCTCACGTAATATTCGTGCTAAATTAAGGTGAAATATACGTACTAAAAATAAAATTATAAAATTATTAAAATAAATAAATAAAGATAATATTCATCTCTATTTCTCTTTTTTTTCAAACTCTAGATCTTTCACATTATATTTTTAGTATTTATTTTATTTTTTTATCTATATTTATAGAAAAGTTCAAATAAAAAAATATAACTCAACAAAAAAATAAAAATAAATAATGCGGCTGGAAAGTATTATACATACCAATTTAAAAGAAATATGCATATCATATTTAGTAAAATACACGTATCATATATAATTAAGGGATTACACATACCAATTACTCATACAAATTATGAAGAAATACACATACCATATCTAGTAAAATATACGTACTATATATAAGAGATTACACATATCAATTATGAAGAAATACACATACCATATGTAGTGAAATACACATACTTTGTATAAGAGATTACACATACCAATTACACATACCAATTATGAAAAAATACACATACCATATATAGTGAAATACACGTACTATATATAAGGGATTACACATACCAATTATGAAGAAATACAAATATCATATCTAATGAAATACACATACTATATATAAGGGATTACACATATCATATATCATAAAATGCACATACAATATGTAATGAAATACACATGTCAATAAATACACATTGTTTTGCTTTCATGTGATGAAGACGATTTTGCAAACAGTAGGTCAGCCATAAAAAAAGATTGTAACTTGCCAAATTGTGATTTGATATAATTTTGTGAATGTTGTAATTAATTTAATTGTATGATATCTCATCATTAATAATAAAATCTTCAATAATTGAGATCAAATTTATTCATTTTAATACATAATCTCACATCATAAATATATAAGTTTATTTGAGAATTTTTTATAGTTACATTAATTTGTTGACTGATTGACGACTAATGTTTGATGTACTATGAGAGTTTTTGTTTTAAAAAACATTTCAATCTGCCAACAGATCGATCTGCCATAAAACGGGGCAGGCGAGTCCCTTCAACCCAAATAAAAGAACTGGTTAACCCGTTTGGCACCTCTAATTACTATACCTCCTTTGTAGTTATTTATTTTTATATCCTATTATTAAATTTCTTTTTGCATTTGTCATTAGTTTTGTGTTGGAATATGTTTGGCGCTACTTCAGCAACTATCAAGAAAAAATCACTCATATAATATAGATAGTAGTAAAATAACAGTGATGGTTGGGTGTTCTATTCGTGAAGGAGGATCAGATTTTAGTCTGTTTGTTGTAGGGTCTATATATTATAAGTTTAATTTTTACATAACATTTTTTTAAAACAGTATTTCGGATCCCAAATGCAATCAAAAGTTCTCTTGCACAAAATTAAAATAGAAACGAAAAATGTTACTTTGACATCTAAATCCACATTTTAGATGACAAATAAATATTATTTTTCCAGTACAAAATGACTTGAAAGAAACTACTTTTGCCTTTGCAACAAAAATTTTGATATGATTAAAATGATGTCGACAACTTGCTGCACAACATCAGCATATTTCGGAAGTGACGATGGATCATCATAAGGAGGATCAGATGGCGACTCTCCTGAGATACAATCATCGATGTCTGTTGATACAGCAGTCGCAGCAACATTGACCCCTAGGTAATCCCTTGACTTCAGCATTCGTTCGGTGTCATCAATGTCACCAAGTGCACCCTCATCATAATTGAAATGTGTCAAGCACGTTTGGTAGTGACCTTTCGCCGAAGGATCGCTCGCATTTGCAATCAAAGACTCGATTAGTTTGATCGTGTGAGAAATATTGGCACGAGTAACATCAATTGTGTATTGGGCAAGGGTAATGAGATCTGCACCTTTTGCTCCACCAGGCTTTGAATTTAGAATATTAGAACAAAATGAAGGGTCTTTTGCTTTTTGGCAAATAACATCGACCTCCACGACTTTTGCTGCATAATAAGAGGATGCGCTAAATAAGAGGAAGATCAACATGACCAAGGAAACTCTAACACCCATTGTATTGTCTTCTTATAATTTTATTTCTCTCTGTCCTTTAGCCTTTTTGTTCTATAGTTTCATTGCTTGGTCTGATGAGTTAAAATTGTTTTATAGACCTTCATTGATATAACTGGTATCTAGGCTCTTTCTCTTTATTTGGTAAAGATATGTAGGCCATTTAATAATGAGACAGGAATACAAGATAATTTGTGCACGTATAAATTTGCATTAATAGAAGAATTTTCAATGATGGAGGATTATTTGTTATCTATAGCATTCAAGTCAAATCTTGATTTGTGTTACCAAAAAAATATTGATTTTAAAAAATTTAATTTTCATGTAGTGTATAATTTTTTAAATAGTCATCTAATTATATGCTACCACATCAACCATGATTGTGTTTTTTCTCTTTCATTACCTAAAAGTCATACAAACGGAATGTTTTGATTGGATGACACAGTAAAATATTTTTGCAACTATCAGTGCATCATAATTAAACTCTTTTAAAAATCTTTGACTACAATAAGTGCAAATAAAAAATTATCTCCATAAAGCATGGTCATTAAAATCAAACCGGTGAACCAATTGCTAGTACAGTCCGAGTGAGAAATAGAGGATATTTGTGCATGTATAAATTTGCATTAATAGAAGAATTTTCAATGATGGAAGATTTTTTCTTATCTATAGCATTCAAGTCAAATCTTGATTTTGTTACCAAAAAACCTCTTGATTTTAAAAAAATTTAATTTTCATGTAGTGTATAATTTTTTAAATAGTCATCTAATTATATGCTACCACATTAACATGATTATATTTTCTCTCTCTCATTTCCTAAAAGTCATACAAACAGAATGTTTTGATTGAATGACACTATAAATACTTTTACAACTACCAGTGTATCAAAATTAAACTCTTTTAGAAATCTTTGACTACAATAAGTGCAAAAAAAATTATCTCCATAAAGCATGGTCATTAAAATTAGATCGGTGAACCAATTGCTAGTTCAGTCCGAGTGAGGAATAGAGGATAATTTGTGAACGAAAAATTTGCATTAATAGAAGAATTTTCAGTGATGGAGGATTTTTTTCTTATCTATAGCATTCAAGTCAAATCTTGATTTTGTTACCAAAAAAACTCTTGATTTTAAAAAATTTAATTTATGTAGTGTATAATTTTTTAAATAGTCATCTAATTATATGCTACCACATCAACCATGATTGTATTTTCTCTTTCCCATTACCTAAAAATCATACAAACAGAATGTTTTGATTGGATGCCATTGTAAAATATTTTTACAACTACTAGTGCATCAAAATTAAACTCTTTTAAAAATCTTTGACTACAATAAGTGCAAATAAAAAATTATCTCCATAAAGCATGGTCATTAAAATTAGATCGGTGAACCAATTGCTAGTTCAGTCCGAGTGAGGAATAGAGGATAATTTGTGCACGTATAAATTTGCATTAATAGAAGAATTTTTAGTGATAGAGGATTTTTTTTATCTATAACATTCAAGTCAAATCTTGATTTTGTGTTAAAAAAAAATCCTGATTTTAAAAAATTTAATTTTCATGTAGTGTATAATTTTTTAAATAGTCATCTAATTATATGCTACCACATCAACCATGATTGTATTTTCTCTCCCATTACCTAAAAGTCATACAAACAGAATGTTTTGATTAGATGACACTTAAAATATTTTTACAACTATCAGTGCATCAAAATTAAACTCTTTTAAAAATCTTTGACTATTATAAGTGCAAATAAAAAATTATCTCCATAAAGCATGGTCATTAAAATCAGACCAGTGAACCAATTCCTAGTTCAGTCCAAGTGAGTGTTTGAATCGGTTCTGCACTGAATTTGTCAAACCCTAGATAAACCGGAGTTAATCGAGCGCAATTTTATAGTTGAAACCCGAGATAAACCGGAGAGTTAATCGGGCGAGCGCAATTTTATAGTTGAAACCCGAGATAAACCGGAGAGTTAATGAGGCGCAGGTTTTATAAGTTGAACCAACCTTGAACCGGGTCAAGAACCAACCACAAGATGAATTGAATTTTTTTTTCAAAATTCTCTAAGTGTGGTTCGAATCGAGTCCCCGAAGATAGCACAGAATGCTATTACCCACTGATGCAAGGTGCTTCTTTGTTAATATGGCATCAATTTATATATATATCTAATACATTTTGAAGTTGAATTAAAAATTAAATAACAATGCAGAAAGATGTACAATAAAATTATGTGAGACATTTAGATACAATGAATGATAATATGGTCCCAAATAACTTGGGACCATTACATGTACCATAAAAAAAATTGCAGAGTTAACCTTATTTATATTAAATACATTTGTTCTTGTCCTGTAGATCCGACCGAGAGTCAAGCCCTATGAGGGAACTTAGGCTCAGATCCGAATGTGGCAAGAAAAGTACACAAGAGATCGAAGAAGCTCGTTCTGTCTCAGTATTCGAGTATTCAGTTCAATCTTCCTTTACCGGAAAGCTTCACTTCCCAGATATAGCCCAAGACGAGCCCCCCCGCTTCTCTTTCTTAGTTATTGCTCTTTTAAGGTAGAATCCATGCGTTCCTATTTTCCTAGGTCGGTCAAATCTTAACGTTTCCATTATCCTTGCTGATTCTTAGCTCAGCTCGTAAATATGGTCATAATGATCGGGCGACCATCGTGTGGGCCGAATCAATCTTCTTATCAGTCAATTGTTATATGGGCCGAGACCTGTGGGTCTAGTCTGTTAGCTCCAAGAACCCTTTACCTCATCATTGAAGGTTTTGAATGATAAAATTCTTAATTAAAATAAAAGATTTAATTTGATTGGACTAATGGTTTGTTAAGTGTGTTTTAGGATTTAATTTATTTGATAAAATAAAAAGACACATCTTGACCACCATGGACCATCAAAAATGGCGCAACATACAAGACTTGGAAGACAAGCAATTCTAATTTTTGAAGACAGAGTCAAAGCTTTTCTAATTAAGAAAAGTTTGGTTGGAAGACTCTATGATTTCCCAAAAATCTATTTATGGAAAGTGCATGGATTTAAATAGAAAATCTCTATTTAATCATTCATGTATCTTAATATATATAATATATATATTTTCGAAATATAAGAATTAAAATAGGGAATCAAAATCAAATCTCTATTTTACATTCTCTCTCCTAATAAATTCGAAAATTATTATATATATATATTTCGAAAATTAAATTAAAATAGAGAATCAAAATCAAATCTCTATTTTACATATTATCTTTCAAGATTTCGAAATTATCTATATATGGGGGAAATCTAGAAAGATCTTGTATAGAGAATTAAATGCAGTTGATTTAAAAATAAATATCTAGAATTTATTCTAGAATATATCTTGCATTTAAGTAACAGAATATTTTTACGGACACTTTAAAAAGATTCTGTGAGCCTCCTAAAGATTCTATATGAATCTACAAGATTCCCAGAAGATTCCATGCGGGACCAGAAGATTCCATGCGGGACCAGAAGATTCTGTTGAAGATTCTACACGAAGTTAGAAGATCTCAGAAGATTCTGTCAAGATTTTCAAGTCTAGAAGATTCCCGAAGATTCTTTGAAGATTCCAGAAGATTCCCGAAGATTCTATCAAGATTCCGAAGAATCTCAAGATTCCAGAAGAATCTCAAGATTCCAGAAGAATCTCAAGCCTCAAGATTCAAGATTCAAGAATATTCAAGATTCAAGAATCTACATTAAGAAAATTCCCTTGAAGACCATGTTAGGTGTTTTAGGATTTTCAAAAAATGAGAAATTGTGAAATCCTAATTCGTACCAACATGGAGGCACACTTGTGGAGCAAGAAAAGCTAAAACCCTAGCCTCCCTCTCTCCAAAAGTGACAAATACAACTTGCTTGATTTAGCAAGATTATGTGAAAATTTGATGAAGCAATGCACACCACAAGATCAAGGCACAAATTCAAATTCAAGGGCTAAGATGAAGTTTCCTCTTTTCTAATTCTTGGTTACAAAGTTTCCACATTTAAGATCAAATAATAACCTTTGGATTAAAGGGAATTATTTGAATCAATGGCCAAGATGAAACTTCCTCTTATTTGATTTTTCTATTTTTGGAAGATCAAATTTCAAATCATATCAAGGAATTCTCACCATTGGATCAAAAGATTACAAATTCAAATCAAGGGTGGAGTAGATCAAGCAAGCATTTTCGAAATTTGTAGGGTATTTTCCCTATAAATACAAGACCTCAATGCCCAAGAATTCAAGAGACTACCCAAGCTTACAAGTGCCAAAATGCTGTCGAATTGAATCCTTATTTCTCTTCATCTTCTCTTCATCTTCAACCTCTAAACCTCAAGTTCTTTTTTTTTATTTGGATAAAGGTTGTAATTCTTAAAAGAGTGAGCTTTTGTTGTTTATCCTAGCTTTGCTAGTTATTCTTTGAGAGAAAAATCCATCAAGGTTCAAACTTAGTTGCATCTAAGTTCTTGATTGGTAAAAACCACATCTTTTATACAAAGTCCTTATTTTTGTAAGGCAAGAAGTCCTTAGAGGGTCTAAGGCAAGGGTAGAAAATCCTTCGGTGTTGAAGGCAAGGATTGAAGTCCTTTGGAGTTGTCAAAGGCAGTTAGTCACCTAGTTGTGGTGCAAGTGAAGTCCTTTGTGGTTTTCAAAGGCAGTGAATCACCTTGGTGAAGGTGCTGGTTGAAGTCCTTTGTGGTGTTGCAGAGGCAAGAAAGTCCACCTAGTTGTGGTGGTGATAGTTAACTCTCAGGTGAATCCTGGGGACTGGAGTAGGCACGTTGCCGAACCAGTATAAAATTTCTGTGTGTGCTTTCTCTCTTCCCTTACTCTTTATTTAATTGTTTTTACAATTTATCATTGCATACACATCATATAGCATATTGCGAAATCATCATCATCTTTTGTCTAAGTGTTGAAGGTTAAAGTTTTAACCTTTATCATTTAGAAGAGCTTGAAAGTAAATATATTTTCAAGATCTACCATAGCCTTGTCTATAGGCTAAGTTTCTGTTTATTATACTAACAATCGTTTCCGCTGTGCAAGACAAGTTTATACTTGATCTTTATTTTTTAGTAATTTTCAGAAACAGGATTTATAGTTGGAACGTGATTCAACCCCCCTTCTTACGTTTCACTACCTTCTTAGTCCACTACACAGCACCCGAGCTTGGGCTTGAAGCAAATTTTAAGGCCAAGGTCCATAAGTCGCGTTGAGATCGGTCGAGACCTGTGGGTCTAGTCCACTACACAGCCCCCGAGCTTGGGTTTGAAACAAGTTTTAAAGTCGAGCTATGTGTTACATGTTTTGGGTGTATTGTTCTATTTGGACGGTTACTTGGGTGGTTACTGAATTTGCACTTAGTGCGACACGTGTAGGCTTCTTGTTGGTTCAGAAGTCTTGTCGTTTTTTAATGCTCTTGTCAACTAATGCCTGCCATTCAACGGTTGGGATTTGTTTTATCTTCTGGATAATCCTCCGTCGTTGGATTGTCTTTGGAGTGGGATTAATGGAAGTGAAAGTGAAGAGTTAGTTTTCTCTTTACTTTTTACTCCTTCGTCTTCCTTTTCTTCTTCCCTTCAACATTCTTCCTTTTATTCTTCCCCTCATCATCATTCTTCCTTCTCTTTCTGTCAGATAGTTTTCTTCATTCTTTTGGGGTGCATTATTCCTTCTCAGGTAATTACTTTAATTTGGTTTTATTTTCTGCTTTTGCTTGTTCCTGCATCTTCGTTTTTGTTTTTGATTTGTTGGTTATGCGATTCTTTCCCCTTTGCCTTTGTCATCTGAGCGTCGTTCCCCTCTTCCCTTTCGTAGGTTAATCATGACTGATGAAGGGAATGTGGAGGTTATTGCTGCAGATGCTTCTCCCGTCGCAGAGGACCCATATGTTAGGGTTCATAGGGAGGTTTTAAGCTTTCCTTCCTTATTCAATGACTATGAGAACATTGCTCGTTTTCGTAGAAATTGTTTTATTTCTGTTAATGGTGCTAAAGAAGACAAATATATTTGTTCCCCTTGCACTGTTGTCGACCGAGTTTGTCATTTTGTTACCGAGGATGATCCTAACTTTGTCTATATGTATCTAGATTTTTTTGACAAATTAGGTTTATCTCTTCCTTTTTCTGATTTTGAAGTGGGGGTATTAAATAAGCTGAATCTAGCCCCTTCTCAACTTCACCCTAGAAGATGGGCTTTCGTCCGTGCATTTGAGATATTGTGTGAGATTTTGGGGTTGGAGTTGTATGTGGATGTGTTCTTCCACTTTTTTCAATCAAAAAAGGTAAACACAGGTCTTTGGGTTTCTCTTAACAGTTACCCTCGTCGACGGATTCTGAATCTTTTAACCTCGTCTTACAAGAATTTCAAGGATCGTTATGTTAAAGTTCGGTCTTCTTCGACCGAGTACCCTTTCTTCCTTCAGGAAGATGGTTTTCCTTTATTTCCCCTTTATTGGCAACCGATGCCGAAGAGGATATTAGGGACTAAGTATGATTCTCTTGGGGATCGTGAGAAGCTGATAGTTGATGGCTTGAGTGAAGCTATTTTGGAAGGTGGTCGACCCTTGAATTGCTCGATTTTGTTGAAATAGAAAGTAGCACCTTCGCTTGTGAAAGGACATTTAGGTCTCTTGAAAGATTTCTTTTAATCTTTTTGGTTTATTATTGTTATCTTTGTATCTGTCATAATTGATTAATTTATGGTTTCTTCTTCAAATTTTTAGAGAATATGGCGCCCAAGCTTGGTGACCACGATCTGTTTAAGCATATGAAGAAAAAGAAGAACTCTGAGGGTGGTGGTCGAGGTGGTACGTCTAATACCGTAGAGGGCTCTTCATCCGCGACTGTGTCGGAGATTCCCCTCACAAGGAAGCGTCATCGGTCGGCTTTGGTTGATATAGGGGTAAGCTCTTTACCTTCTTCCCTTAATGTTAATCTGCCACCAAATCTAGTTTATGGAGTATTGATTTCCCTTTTGCTGAGCATGTTAATAAGTAGTTGAGTGATTCAGAGGACTTGTCAATGATTAAAGATGTTGGGATTTCTAATTTGTGTCGGATGTTTGAAGCTCAAAGTTTACGAACTGCATCTGTTGCTCGTTTCATGGAGAAAGAGTATTTGAAATCGGAAGGTGCGTTGGCTGAGCAAAAAACAGTGGTTGCCGAAATTTCTAAGTGTAAAGATCAGATCAAAGCGTTGGAATCCGATTTGGAGACTGCTGCTACTCATCTAGAGAATTTGAATAAAGATAAAGAGTTTAATGAGAAGGAAGCTCAATTGGAGATAGATCAACTGCGCAGTGAGGCTTTAGATCAGCATGTCTTGGGTTTTGAAAAAGCTTTATCTCAAGTGAAATTTTTGTATCCTGATCTTGGTGTGGAAAAATGCGGTGTTTTAAAGATCATTCAGGGAGATGAGCTTGTCGATATGCTTGATGATGATGATCATCATGCCGATGATCAAGCTGCTGGAGGAGATGGAAATGGGTCTGCCGACCGACTTAATAATGATGCTAATGTAATTTAAAAAGCTTTGTAATAGTTGTAGTTTGATTTTAGAACTCTTTTTTATTTCAGCACATGTCTTTTGTAGATGACCTTCGTAAGACAGATCTTTTGTTCGTGATCTGTTTTATTAGGACTGTTTCATAGTCATGATAGAATTTATTACTACTTTGAATAGTTATTATGTTTTGTTTCTTGGTTACAATTATTTTGAATCAATCACATAGCAAAATTTGAATGAATATGTCGTCCTAGCATATGAAACAGTGTGTCACTTGTTTGATTTTTGTCAAATGATTAATTCACCTTGTGCATGTTGGAAAATTGATTCTCTTCCTTTCTCTCTTGCAATTCATGAACTTGAAAGCAAACCTTGTTCTATCCTTTGGAAATTGGTTGCCTTTCGATTCATCAAGCATGTTTGTTGTTGGGTTAGATTCTTGTGTTTGTAGACTTAGGGTGCATTGCATGAGGACATGCAAGTTGTTAAGTGTGGGGGTATTTGATAGGATGCAAAATTCTGAGCATTCTCTGTCCTTATATGTACATCTTGCATTCCTTAAGTGTCTTAATTGTAGTTGTTTGCATTGTTATTGCATGTTTTGCATTTTGGTGGTTGATGTGGAATTTCATTTGAGGCTTTGAGTAGACTTTAGTCTTGTTATCTTTTGATGCACTTTTGGGTAGTGCTTTTGTATTTCAGGAACCTAGGCTAGAGCTACTTTGAGTCTCGGAAGCATCAGGAGCGTCGGAGCTAAGGAGCGAGCGAAACAGAGAACCGGAGAATTTTGCTGCAATGCTGCATTTACTGATACTGGTCGCTAGCGACCAGCATTATGCTTGCTTGGTCGCTAGCGACCACCTCGAGACAGCACCCCCATTTTTATGTTTTTGCAACTTAGTACTTAGTCCCTTTTTGTAATTAAGTCTCTTTATGTAATTGATCTGAGACACTTTACAGATCATTCTAGTTCATTTCCAAATTAGGTTAGGGTTTTTAGAGAGAGAAGCTCCACCTTCTCTCTAGTTTTTCCATATTTGTTCTTGCACTTTGCTACTACATTGCTCTACATTTCTCCAAGTTTAAATATAATTTCATTTTCATTTCTAGCATCTTTATTGTTCTTACTTCTCTATTTCATTTATTCTCATTAATTATGTGTGAGTAGTTCTCTCATTCTTGGTGTTAGGGATGAATGTCAAAATTCCATTTTCTCTTGAAACACACTACTAGAATGTTATCTTGCTTCTCACTCTCTTGGGTTTTTAAATGCTATTAAAATTTGCATTTGTGGATTCATACTTGCTGATTTTGATTATGCCTTGAATGTATTTTAATTTCTTGATTAAGGGATTAAAGTGTGTTTAGGGGTTTTTGGGTTTATGTGTTGATTAATGCATTGGCTCATTAATTGATAGAGTGTGAATAATTCTTGATTAAGAATTGGGTTTGCATGTGCTTAGAGTAATTTTACTATTTTGGTTTTGATCAAAGTCATTTTGGTTAAGTAACTCTTGAGCATGTGTAAATTATATTCTATGTGTTTGATAAAATGCCTAACTGGGTTTAGGATGGGGAAAATGTGATTTTGAGCATAACTCAACACCAAGATTTTTTTTGCATTGTTAATACCTCTTGCTTTCATTACTTTATTTGCCTCTTACACAATTCCAACACTTATATAAATATACTATACATACTTGATCAACAACCTAAAGTCTCTTTGAGAAACGACTTGGGTTGACTAACTATACTACTATAGTTAATCAATTCAATACTTTTTGGAATCTTGTTTTTAATTCTAAATTGATTGTAGCTAAAAGAATTAACGGCACTTTTAGCCAACATCAATTTTTGGCGCCGTTGCCGGAGAGGCTTAAAGAGTTGATCATTGTGCATAGCCATAGTATTTCTTTTTCTTTGCATATCTATTATTAGTCTATACTTACACTTACACAAAAACACAAAAAATACAATAATTTTCTGCACTTTTTCTATTTAGTGCGGAATTTTTTCTCCAATATTTAGTTTTATATGTTGTTTTCACTTTATATGCTCTCTATGAATGACTCGATTGCACACCGATCCATCACTAGAACGTTTTGATCCCGAAATTGAGCGGACTTTGAGAAACTTAAGGCGTTCTAGAAGGATTGGTGGTGTGGAGGACATAGAGCATAATTCCGCTATACATACTCAATCTTTTAGTGAAGGTGCTAGTGTTAGTAGTTATTTAGATAGCTTTTTCGATCCGGAACCTTTTGATTTTTCCGCTAGTGTTTCAGGTGAAAGCTCCACCATGGCCGATCATGAGCTCACACTTCGGGAGATGGCAGCTCCCGATCTCACTCAACAACACCTCGGCATTGTTTACCTACAAGCGGAGGCTGATTTCGAACTTAAGGGGGCTTTGATCCATTGGCTCCCTAAGTTCCATGGACTAGCCGGAGAGGACCCCAACCAACACCTCAAGGAGTTCCACATTGTATGCTCCACCCTCCGACCTCAAGGAGTGGATGAGGATTTGGTGAAACTCTGTGCTTTCCCATTCTCTTTGGAAGGAGCCTCCAAGCAATGGTTGCTTAACTTACCCGACGGGGCGGTGACATCATGGCTCACCATGAAGCGGGTATTCTTGGAAAAATACTTTCCCGCTTCAAGAACTAGCTCCATCCGGAAGGAAATCTGTGGAATCCGGCAAATGCAAGGAGAGACACTCTATGAGTATTGGGAACGCTTCAACAAATTGGTGGCTAGTTGTCCATTCCACCAAATTCAAGAGAATCACTTGATCCAATACTTCTATGAGGGACTCAACCCGACGGATAGAGGCACCATTGATTCCTCAAGTGGGGGTGCTCTAATGAACAAGACTCCAACTCAAGCTAGGGAGTTGATTGAGACCATAGCGGCGAAGTATCAACAATTTGGAGCAAGGGACTCTCGTAGTTCGAAAGGGGTTAATGAAGTGGTTGCTATGGAGTCTAATGGGGTTTACAAGAAGTTGGATGAGATTTCGGTCTTTATGAAACAACTTGCACTCAACCATCACAAGCCCCCTTCCACTCCACCCATTGACATCCAACAAGTGTGTGGCATATGTGCAAGTGACCATCCTACCGACACTTGCCCCCAACTTATGGATGATCCCACTAACAGAGCCCCGGAGCGTCGTTAATTCTCCGGTACTCCGAGCAATTTAGAAGAAGGGTTTGAAAAAGGGTTTTCTTGCTGAATTAATCTCAATACAAGCTTGGTAGCAAGTAGTAAGACTGATTCAGGTTGTCTCTCAAGGAATCTGTGTGGCAATCTTTGATTCAAACTTAGCAATAAGTAAAAAGGGCTTTGATTTGGTTTGCAAAGAAATTAAATTGGACGCAGGTAGGAAAATTGAAATAAGCAAATTGGCATAAATTGACAGAAACAAGAATGTAAGGAAAAACATGATTAAAGACTTGAATTGAAATAAACTTGGAAAGGAAAGAAAAGAGATTGCTGAATAATAACTTTATATTAATGAAAACGAGGGAGAGATTCAAGGTGAACTCACCCAAGAAACAAGGTTTAATGTAAAGACAATAACTGAGAATAATCGAAAGCAAAACAATGAAATTAAACTACTACTCTAAAGCTGGAAAACAAAGAGGGATGCAATCCCGGAGAACTATATGTAAAAAGCATAAAGTAAAGAACACCCAGAACCGGAACGGTGAACGAAGAACTGAAAGCCTTGGAAAAGTAAATCCTAAATCGACCAGAGTACCAGTGTAAAAGTGAATATAAAAGTAAAAGGCAAGACAAGACGTCCTCGACCTAATTACAAAAGGTCTATTTATAAAATTCCAAATGGTGCTATCTTGGGCCGCTGAAGACTAGGACTGGTTCGGATACGGCCGCCTGGGCGGTAGTCAACACCGCCTAGGCGGTTGGCAAGAGTGGGCGCGTCCCAGAAGAGAAGGTTGCACGCGCTCGACCGCCCGGGTGGGTCGGTGCATGTCCGCTGGGCGGTTTGTCTGCTGCTGGAGGCAGTGAGCTAGCTTTCCTTGGTTTCCAAATGCAATTTCCAAAATATCTCCTAATTACCTGTTCTTGAAAAGCCACAACACGAACAAAAACATATCAAACGCACTAGTGGCATCAACTAGAGTAATTAATACACAAAACGGTACTAATACTCGAACCGGTAATGTGAATCAAATATAGCATAAGAAACCAAGTTAAGCCTAATTAAGAGCATACAATCATTCAAGTTATGAGGGAAAAATAGCATGAAAATATGGTTTATCAAACCTCCCCACACTTTAACAATTGTATGTCCTCATGCAACAGAGAACCAAGCAACAGATATAGAGTTCCAACACAGCGGGCAAACAAAATAGCAAAAAGGAAAGCTACAAACTCAACTTTACAGACATGGTTAGTAATAGTGACTGGTAGTAGTAAACTATCAAGAAGATACAAGTTTCCACATCACAATTATGCATTTTTTCAAACATGTTGGCAATTTCATCAAAAACAAGCCATGAGCAGGAGAATCAGGTATGAATGCATGATCAGAAAGATGCTAAGCCTCACAAAGGTATAAATCACTCAATGACACTCAAGTGTATGGGCTAATCCCTAGAACACACAACACTAACACTCTTCCACATACTTGCCAAAGACGGAAATAGTCTCTCAATTCAAACTCGATGCATTAAGAAACATGCCAAAGGGTTGTAATAGGGCCAAGGTATAGGTGAGGAAATATGGGAATGTGGACAATGGTGGAAATTAAGATCCCATGGTTCGGCTAGTCTAGAAGATAATATATCATATGAGCACAAAGACTGAGAACCAAATAGAACATTCCATAAAACCCTTACTCAGTAGCAGTGACTCCAAATATGTACAAGGAATCATAAAAACAAATTTATTTATTTATTTATTTATTTATTTTAAGACAGGAAACAAAACCAAAGTGCAGGGTCTGAAATTTATTTATATATATTTTTTTGTATTTTCGGTTTTTTTTCTTTTTTTGAATATATATATATATATATTTTTTTATTTCAGAACCTGCTTTTAAAAATAAAATGAGATGGCAAAAATAAAGTGCAAACTAACAAATTCCTAAGAAAAATTCAGATAAAATAAAATAAACTCTTTACTTTCTCCTCCACGAAATACTCAATCATTGTACACAAATCTTTCACCCCCCACCAATTACCAAATTTCTTCCTTTACAAGCATGAAAGACCCTTCAATATCCCAATCAAGCCTGCATAACCCCAGATATAATCCAAAACAAACCATGTTCAATTAATTTCCACAGGGTAATCATTGTTTTTCACTGTTTGGCTTGTAATGTGGCTAATATGAGTAAAGGGGAATAAGGCTCAAATTGGCTATATATGGCTGTGGCTGAACAAGAAAATGCATGAGTTTATCATCTACATCAAGTACAGAAGAATTGGCTATTCGGCAAGTCCAAGATCAGTGTACCTGTGTGTGTGCAATAAATAGTGTTGTTGGAGGCTCAAAACTAAGGGTATACAAGCATCATACATACATCCAACCTAATTCAAATTGCTCACAATCTAAGAACATATACAGCACAATTGCCAATAGTCAACAATTTCAATCAAAACACAGGAAACAGGTACCAACTATCAGTCTACCATCAAAACAGAACCAACACTACCAGCTAACCAGTCTAAAACAGTCAAAATAATAACTAACATCCTAGAAGAAAAATCAAACTAACAAGAAAATAAAGACAAGAGCAAAATAAAGACAAGTGCAAGGAAAAGAAAGTGTTACCCCTCCCCACACTTGGGGTTGTCACTGTCCTCAGTGACACTGGCAAGCTCAATGGAAGGTGGTACGCCCACCCTGAGTTCTCAGATCCAACCACCTCAGGTGTGCCTCTTCGCCCTGCTACTGCAGGCTACGCATCATCATCATCATCCTCATCATCATCCTCATCGTCATCCTCATCATCATCCTCATCATCATCACGATACTGCGAGTCAATCATTAGAGCCCGCATTTTCCGAATCGTGTCTCTCTGGGATATCTGCAGCTCAGACCAGAACTGAGTCATGAGCTCTCCCTGCATCCGATCAAATCTGGTGTCCATGTGGGACATGAGGGTGGAGCACATGCCATCGAATGAGAACGAGGAAGAGGGGCCAGGAGCATCAGCAGGAGGGGCAGCAATGTCAGGGACCTCGCGGGCCCGCTCCCTAGCGTTCCGCTCTGTGGCGTCCCGCTGCACCAGACCAGTAACTCCCACCTTGGGGATCTCCCATTGCCAATCATCATCATCTTCCTCCTCCACCTTCGCCCGCTCCGCCATAATGGAAATCAAAGCGAGATAGGGAAGACTACGGAAGCTAGCACCATTATGCACCACTCATGGCGGTGTAAATGATTTTTGGCACGTTAATCCAACAATTCTCCTTGATCTGGTAGACGACAATAGAATCGTCGACGGTGATGTCTGAGTGGTGGGAATTAGGCCGTATGTGGCTGAAGATGGCCCGAGTCCATGCTCTGGCTTCTAAGGTGATGTGTTTTGAGGGCAGATGGGTTGGTAAACCAGTTGGGTTTCTGTGCCAGTCACCACCCTCTACACAGAGTCTGGTTCGCACTCTCTCTAATAAATCGGTGGAGCCGGGTGAACTCATCATCATCCTGCCATGTCTTGCAAGTAGGCAGGGGTATGCGAAGAATCTTAACAATGGCCCCTAGGGACACCTCGACTTGTTGGCCGCGGAGGTGGACATGAGTGGCTCCTATAGTGTGGTAGTTTGCATAGAACTCCCTCACTATAGATAGGTTGCCCTCCTTTGGCTCTGCGAGCAGAAAATCCCATCGACGCATTTGGATCTCTGCGACCACGGCCCCAATAGATGGATTTGAGTTGCCATAGCAGAGATGGTGCTCATGGAGGACGGACCGCTTGTGAAAATCCACATAAAAGCGTTGTTCGGCACCAAGCAGTCAGAGAAATAGCTGTCAGTTGCTTCCACTTCGCGAAAGTCCTGAGAGAACTCTCCTTGAGATTGCTGCGTTCGGCGGGCTTTCTTGGGTGCCATTGATCTGCAAGAAAAATATCAACACAGACACAAAGGGGTAACAAAAGAATGAGGAGTTAGTAGCAAAAACACCAAACAACAACACACACAGCCTGCAAACAGCAGTTCAGCCGCGGCATGACCGCCTGGGCGGTCATCGCAACCGCTTGGGCAGTTGGTGCCAAAATGTGAGGGACCGCTCCCTAGTCCGCGAGAGCAGTCACAAGGGTACCGCCTGGGCGGTTCGCGACGATCAGAACATAGCACAGCAGCAACATGGTTTTCACCCATTTTTCACACTAACCAAGCATACCCAGCCCCAAAAATCTTGATAAAATAGAGCTAGGATGAGGGAAAACACTAACAATCCACAAACAATCACAATGTAACAAACCAAAAACGAAAAAAATAGAAAGAAATAGGAATGAATGAGAAGGAAATACATGCAAGCTTACCAAAGAGATGCAAGAATGAAGGATAGAGAGCTAGGAGGCAAAGGGAGGCGGCGGAGGTGGTGGCGGCGGAGCTTGAGCTCTGCTAGGGTTTGGGTAAGAGAAGAGAGAAAGAGAGAAAAAACCCTAAAAGTCGTACAGCCTCTGCTTTTAAGTTTTAGAGCGGTCGAACCGCTGGGGCGGTTAGCGAACCGCTGGGGCGGTCAATGCGAAACGCGCCGTTTAGTGTATAAGTGAAACGCGACGTTTCACTCGGTCGCAACCGCTGGGGCGGTCGAGGTTAACGCCTGGGCGGTCCCTCTGCGACGAGAATTCCGTTCATCGTTTCTTTAGGCCACTTGACTCCCCCAGCCCCTATACTTGCATTTCATGTACCAAAAATATGCTTAAAGTTCAGAGTTAAGCTTGCATGCAATTAAGAGAAATTAATTAAAAATAAAAAGAGATAAAACTATGAATTAAAAGAAAAGAAAATAACAGTGGGTTGTCTCCCACCAAGCACTTTAGTTTAACGTCCCTATGTTGGACGTGTGGCCACCTAGTTGGGTGGCTTCACTCCCTCAAAAAGGAGGACTTCAGTTTTGTTTGCTTCTTTGTTGAAGCCTTGATGGAACACCTTCAGTCTGTGTCCATTGACCTTGGAGGTAAAGTTGGTCTTTTTGCATTGTATCTCAATCATCCCAAAAATGTAGACCTTCTTCACCACGTAGGGTCCTTCCCACCTTGATTTCAGCTTTCCGTCCATGAGTTGGAGCCTTGAGTTGTAGAGAAGCACTTCCTGGCCCTCATGAAACTCTTTCCTCAGAATGGATTGGTCATGGAAGGCTTTAGTTTTCTCCTTATAGATTTTTGAGCTTTCATAGGCGTCCTGCTGGAGTTCATCAAGTTCCTGCAGCTGTAATTTCCTCTCTTTACCGGCATTGCCTAGGTCCATGTTACACTGCTTAACCGCCTACTATGCACGGTGTTCAATTTCCATCGGCAAGTGACAGGATTTTCCAAACACCAACCGAAAGGGGCTCATCCCAATCGGGGTTTTATAAGCAGTACGGTAAGCCCATAGAGCATCAGACAACTTAGCACTCCAATATTTTCTTGAGGGTCCAATCATTTTTACAAAAATCTTTTTAATTTCCCGGTTGGACACCTCAGCCTGTCCGTTAGTTTGGGGATGATAAGGTGTTTCCACCTTATGTACAACCCCATACTTGCGAAGCAAGGCATCAAAAGTTTTATTGCAGAAGTGGGTGCCTTGGTAACTGATGATGGCCTTAGGAATGAGAAATCTAGAGATTATATTACTCTTCACAAAATTGCACACTACAGCAGAGTCATTAGTACGAGTGGGGATTGTCTCAACCAACTTAGACACATAATCTACAGCTAGAAGAATATAATTAAAACCAGCAGAAGCAGGGAAATGTCCCATGAAGTCAATACCCCAAACATAAAAAATTTCACAAAATAGTAATGGTTGTTGGGGCATTTCATTCCTCCTAGAATTCTTTCCCATTCTTTGACACCTAGCACAGGACTTGCAATATTCATAACAATCTTTAAAAATAGATGGCCAAAATAGACCGCACTCAAGAATTTACGACCAGTACGCTGCGGTCCAAAATGGCCACCACAAGCCTGTGCATGGCAAAAGTCATGTATGGAGTGGTGCTCATGGTCAGGGACGCACCTGCGAATGATTTGGTCAGCACAAAACCTCCACAAATAGGGGTCACCCCACACATAATATTTTGCATCAGAAATAAGTTTGTCCCTTTGGGATTTTGAAAAATATGCGGGGAGAGTTTTGGCAACCAAATAATTCGCAATGTCTACGAACCAAGGCACAAAAGTTTGCACACTCATGATACGCTCATCCGGAAACTGATCATCTAATGGAATTGGGTCATCTGGAATATGCTCAACTCTGCTCAGATGATCAGCTACCAGATTGTGGCAACCACTCCTATCTTTTATATCCAAGTCAAATTCTTGCAAAAGCAACATCCACCTAAGAAGGCGGGGCTTTGCATCTGGTTTCTTTAACAGGTACTTTAGAGCTGCATGGTCTGTGTACACCACCACATGAGAGCCAAGGAGATAAGATCTAAATTTTTCAAGAGCAAAAGCAATTGCTAAAAGCTCCTTCTCAGTGGTGGTATAGTTAGCCTGAGCATAATCTAAAGTACGAGAAGCATAAGAAATTACAAATGATTCCTTACCTTCGCGCTGAGTTAGCGCGGTACCCACAACATAGTTTGACGCATCGCACATGATTTCAAAGGGGAGGTCCCACTTCGGAGGTTTCACAATTGGTGCGGAAGTCAGTCTAATTTTTAGCAGCTCAACCGCCTCTTGGCAGTCCTTGTTGAAATCAAATTCAGCATCTTTCTGCAGTAGACCAGTCAGCGGTTTCATAATCTTGCTGAAATCCTTTATGAAACGCATGTAGAAACCTGCATGACCCAGAAAAGAGCGAATTTCCCGCATAGAGGCGGGGTGAGGTAGAGAGGAAATCACTTCAACTTTTGCAGGATCAACTGCAATACCCTCTTTAGAGACAATGTGTCCCAAGACCACACCTTTATCAACCATAAAATGGCATTTTTAAAAATTTAATACTAGGTTGGTCCTGATACACTAGGTTGGTCCGCCATAATGGAAATCAAAGCGAGATAGGGAAGGCTACGGAAGCTAGCACCATTATGCACCTTACTCATGGTGGTGTAAATGATTTTTGGCACGTTAATCCAACAATTCTCCTTGATCTGGTAGACGAGAATAGAATCGTCGACGGTGATGTCTGAGTGGTGGGAATTAGGCCGTATGTGGCTGAAGATGGCCCGAGTCCATGCTCTGGTTTCTAAGGTGATGTGTTTTGAGGGCAGATGGGTTGGTAAACCAGTTGGGTTTCTGTGCTAGTCACCACCCTCTACACAGAGTCTGGTTCGCACTCTATCTAATAAATCGGCGGAGCCGGGTGAACTCATCATCATCCTGCCATGTCTTGCAAGTAGGCAGGGGTATGCGAAGAATCTCAACAATGGCCCCTTGGGACACCTCGACATGTTGGCCGCGGAGGTGGACATGAGTGGCTCCTATAGTGTGGTAGTTTGCATAGAACTCCCTCACTATAGATAGGTTGCCCTCCTTTGGCTCTGCGAGCAGAAAATCCCATCGACGCATTTGGATCTCTACGACCACGGCCCAAATAGATGGATTTGAGTTGCCATAGCAGAGATGGTGCTCACGGAGGACGGACCGCTTGTGAAAATCCGCATAAAAGCGTTGTTCGGCCACCAAGCAGTCAAAGAAATAGCTGTCAGTTGCTTCCACATCGTGAAAGTCCTGAGAGGACTCTCCTTGAGATTGCTGCGTTCGGCGGGCTTTCTTGGGTGCCATTGATTTGCAAGAAAAATATCAACACAGACACAAAGGGGTAACAGAAGAATGAGGAGTTAGTAGCAAAAACACCAAACAACAACACACAAAGCCTGCAAACAGCAGTTCAGCCGCGGCACGACCGCCTAGGCGGTCATCGCAACCGCTTAGGCAGTTGGTGCCAAAATTTGAGGGATCGCTCCCTAGTCCGCGAGAGCAGTCATGAGGGTACCGCCTGGGCGGTCATCGCAACCGCCTGGGCGGTTCGCGACGATCAGAACATAGCACAGCAGCAACATGGTTTTCACCCATTTTTAACACTAACCAAGCATACCCAGCCCCAAAAATCATGATAAAATAGAGCTAGGATGAGGGAAAACACTAACAATCCACAAACAATCACAATGTAACAAACCAAAAACGAAAAAAATAGAAAGAAATAGGAATGAATGAGAAGGAAATACATGCAAGCTTACCAAAGAGGCAATTGAATTGTCTGAGTTTGTGGCTGCAAAGGACATAGATCTGGATTTTCTGCAGACAAATCAGTATAACCTTCATTTGGAAGTGAGTCAGGTACAACAGGAGCAGGTGATTTTATACTTTGGAAAGGGTCATCTACATCATTGAAAACATGTGCAGCTGACAAGTCTTGTGTCTCAGAAGATTCCTTTGTGTGATTATGATGATTTTGATTGTAGGGCAGAACATTTTCATAGAAGACAGCATCTCGTGAGACAAGCAATTCTTTTGACTTGAGATCCAAGAAAAGAAATCCCTTTGTTCCTTCATTGTATCCCAAAAAAATGCATCTTTTAGCTCTTGGATCAAACTTACTTCTATGAGACTTCAAAGTGCAAACATAAGCAAGACAGCCAAAGATTTTCAAGTTCATAAAGTTGGGATCATGGTTATGTAGGATTTTAAAAGGACATTTGTTCCAACTCAAAGAACTAGGCAATCGATTTATAATTTGAACAGCATAAGCAACAACATAATTCCAGAAAAATTTAGGAACACAAGAATGAAAAAAAATAGCTCTAGTTACTTCTAAAATGTGTTGATGCTTTCTTTCAACTATACCATTTTGTTGTGGAGTTTCCACACATGATGTTTGATGTAATATTTCCTTAGAACTATAGAAAGCAACTAACTGAAACTCTTTTCCATTATCTGATCTTATAACTTTCACATTTTTATTAAATTATGTCTCCACCATTATAACAAAGTCCTTGACAAGAGTAGCAGCTTCTGACTTAAGTCTCATGAAATAAGCCCAAGTATACCTACTGTGATCATCTACAATGGTCAAAAAATACTTATAGCCATTTCTAGAAGGGAAAGCTACAGGTCCCCATATGTCTATGTGTATCAGGTCAAAGCATTTAGCAGCATGAGTAATGCTATTTGGGAAAGAGACACGTTTTTGTTTAGCAAAATGACAAGGATCACAAGGCAAATCACAATCAATTTTATTAACATCTTTGAATATAGGATACAATTGTTTCATTATTTTCAATCTATGATAAGGAATATGTCCTAATCTAAGATGCGATAGCCTAGCTAGATTGGACTTAGAATCAAAATTCTGAAGTTTATTAACAACTTTTGTGTTAGGTGTTTCAGCAGTTTGATATTGAGAGCATAGAGGCCTTCCTTTACATCAGCTGCACCAATCCTCTTGAGGGTTTTGTAGTCCTGGATCTCACAACCAGTTTTGTTAAACACAAATTGACAATCTATTGATTTAATAAGAAAAGAAACTGAGATAATATTGAAAGCAAAGGATGGAAGGTAAAGAACACCACTGAGATATAAAGTATCTGAGAAAATGACAGTACCAGATATTTTAGCAATTAATACTTGTTTGTTTGGCAATTTAACTTTCACTGGTTTTAAAGGAATGAAAAGCTTGTAAAGAGTAAGTCACATGTGTAGTGGCTCCTGTATCTATGATCCAAGAATTACCTTTACAAGAAAAAGAAGCCAACACAGTGTTTTTACCTTCCTTGGGAGAAGATGATGAGAGTTGGTTTATGTGATGGATATCCTGTGATTCCTGTTTGTGCAAAAGGGCTATCAATGCTTGTTTTTGTTTCTGTGTAAAGGTGACATCAGATTTACCATCTTCCTCTTAATAAAGAGAGATAATGTTGTCATCTTCGTCCTCCCCTTTGATCAAGTTATTGACAGTCCTTTGTTTCAGATGAGGCGGTAGCCCATGTTTCCTATAACAGGTATCAACAAGATGTCCAGGTCTATTGCAAAAAGAGCATAGAAGCTTGGATTTTCCTCTTCCTAAACCATTTCCTCGTCCTCTTCCTCCTCTAGCCCCTCTGCCTCTTCCTCTTGAAGCATAACCAGCAGCATCAGTTTCATTCATGGAGGTTAATAAAGTCTTCGATTCAAGACTTTCTGGTGCAAGAAATTGTCTTTCTTGCTGTAAGAGCAAAGAAACCGCATCATCAACATCAGGCATGGGTTTCATTAACATCACTTGTGACCTTACTAGTGCATATTGCTCATCCAAACCTCTGAGAAATCTAACCACATATGTATCTTTCCTATAGCTTCTTACAACTTTCAGCCCACAATCACATTCTGGTGTACATTTGCAGATGGGGATTGGTCTAAAGTTCTAAAGCTCTTCCCAAATCCCATTGAGTTTAGTGAAGTATGTTGTGATGCTGAGATCTCCTTGCTTGAGAGAGAACAGTTCTTCTTCAAGCTCTGCAATCCTAGAAAGATCTCCTTGGTAGAATCTTCTCTTTAAATCGTTCCAGAGGTCCATAGCAACATTATATTATTCCATAGGTGTTACACTTATCCCAGGCATGAAAGTTTGTATCACTTTCAGCCGGCTTAGGCAATGTGCCATCAATGAAAGTTGTTTTATTCTTGGATTTGAGAGCAAAAATCATAGATTGTGACCAAGAGTGGTAGTTTAGATTGTCTAAAATTTTGGGAGTAAGAGCAACATTTGGATTCTCTCCCGGATAGATGTAGAATGGACTCATGGGGTCCATAAGAGGACTGATGCTTGCAGCCTGCAAATTATTTATCTGAGCGACTAATTGTGCTAAGGCTTGTAAGTCTATTCCTCCGATCGTGGCAGCATTGGGTTGGGATCCCTCATCCGCCATTGAAACAACTATTGAAGGAAGAATCTTAGCTATTGATAATCGGATCTTGCACTTGTATGTGATTTCCACGCTCACCGCACCATGTTGAATAAACTTTCGGATCACAAAGTGCAAGGAAGAAAGAAAGAAAGAGCAAAGTTGCAGACTTTGCAGATGAGAGAAAAGAAATCTGGAATCTATTCTTGAAGTAAAAAGAATGTGTACAATACAAATGTGTATCTTAATCCATTCTCATCAAATCCCCTAATATATATAAGGCTAACCAAGAAGGGATAAGAATGAAAAAAGGATCAGAAAGAAGATAACAGAACTAAAAACAGAAAACAGAGTAAAACAGAGAGCTTAAAACAGAAAACAGAAAGCTCTTTCTTGTGGAGCAAGTAACCAACCAAAAAGACTAAGTAACAAACGAAGACTAATGATGTATACGAAATACCAATTGTATTATATATTTCTTCATTCACAAACACGATTATAGGATTTAATAATTTGGACAATATGGGAATGTTTGTTGTACAAAAATTATACATTCAACTAATATCCAATGTGTGATATATATCATATGTAACAAACATTACATATAACACACATTATGTATGATACATACACAATACTAGTTGGATGTATAATTATTGTACATATACTATTACTATTAGACAATATAATGCGATCAACCACAATTTATAGAAAAATGGGCAACTAAGATCAACAATAATTACATCAAAGGAGGGCATTTAAATCACCAAGATTGAGCAAATTGTGGTAGTAGCCTATATATATAATTCATATTTTTTTCGACACTCCTTCATTTCAACAATTGATTAGAGTTTCTGTAATATAACGTTATGTAATGAAGTTTCTCGACACTCCTTCATTTCAACAATTGATGATTAGAGCAAAATGTGGTAGTAGCCTATATATATAATTCATATACTATCATTTATCTTTTGAAAATGAAGTTTATTTTATTGCAAGATTAATATTATATATAGAGAGAGGCGGAGCCTCATTTGATGGAAGGGGGCGATAGCCCCTAGTTTTTTAATTTATTTAAAAGATAATCTTAAGTTTTTAAAATTTTGGCCCTTTCTAAATATTTTTATTAACTAAATTTTATTAATTTTATATTTACTTAGTTATTTATATACTATAGTAAATGACATATTATATATAAATTCTTAATTTTTTATTCTGATAGTAAAATATTGATGAATAAATACTTCAGTCATAGTATTTTTTTAATTTAATATTAATTTAATCTTAATATTTTAATTTTAACTTTAAATTAAATATTTTTAAAAAATAAAGATCCAACAAAATTAACTAGGTCAATGGTAAAATTAAAAATATTAGAACTCAAATAATTTTGCACCTTTATGAACAAATAGTCTAGTTCCATCCTATATATATATATATATATATATACATTTTGATCAGAACTAATGGTTAATAATAATTTTGAAGTTGAATAATAAGAGATAAATATATGAGAGTGTATATTAAAAATATATGAGACAAAAAGTAAAATAATAATATCTCAATATTTAAAAATAAAAAATATTACTAGAGTCATTATTGGTATTTCATCAAGTAATTGAGCTGGAGTGTCATTCAAAAAGAAGAATTGTGTAAAGTGTTATTCATCTAAACTTTAAGGATAGTTGTTGTTATTTAGCTCTCTTTTAAAATGGATTTACTATTACTTAGGGCTTGTTTGGATGTCATTATTTAATTAAAATATTTTTTAATAAAAAAGATCTTATTAAATTTTTTATATGTTTGGTTTCAATTTTGAGTAAAAGTATAATCTTTATAAAAGTAAAAAGCAATCTTTTTTTCAGAAGTCATAATTTCTATCTTTTCAAAAAAGACATTTTGTATAACATAAAAAAATATTTACAATTAAATAAAGATATTTCTTGTATTACATATCCAAACATAAATTAATTTTATATCCAAATATAAAATTATTTCTACTTCTTAAAAAAATCTCAATTAAAAAGATCAATTAAAAAAATTTTTTTTTTTCTAAATGATAACCAAACAAACCCTTAATCAATTTATATACTCATTACTCAATTACTTCAAAAGTCAAAAAAATTAATGACATTCAAAACACATACCAATTCAAAAAAAAAAAGGGAGATAAAATACACGAAAGGTTTACAAGAATAGATTTGGCCAATAGTTTAAACAATTAATATATTATTTACTAGGCCAAAAGTAAATTACTGAAAATAATAATCTTACTGGAAAGACTAAAGAAAAGGATGCTAAGGTCGGAAGGACTTAAAACTAAGAGTAAATAAACTATTAACTAAGTGTTACTAAAAATTCTATAGGAAGAAATCAATACTCATTTTATATTCTAATAAAAGAAAATTTTGGGGAAAAATGATCAAGAGTCTTTTTTGTAATTCAGTTAAATAGCATTAACTTTCTCTTTCTATTTAACAAAAATAATTTATTGAAACTGCAGCTAACCATGTGTCAGAACAACATAGGGTTTAACTAATTATTAAATAACACATTTTTTCTATATTGTATAGACAAATAAAAATGTCCACATATGCAACTCCTCTGTATATTAATTTATGTTTTTAAAAAGCACAAACATTTCTCTAATAAACAATATCAAACCCATTCGAAATACGTTGAATATAAAATTGGATGTACCACAATTATTTTCAATTTACTAACTACTATTGGTTGGATTGAGTCGAGTTGATCCAACTATTTTTTATGAGAAAGATTGAAATTTACAACCCACATTTAATTTCAAAACGAGCCAGGATGGATTTATCTATTTTTCCACAAACTTGAGACGAGGCAGATTCCTAGCCAGGTGCATCCACATTCAACACTTTTAAACCAAAACCTTCACTTTCATGTCTTTCCATCCCACACTTCTCAACATATGTTTTTTTAATATTGGGGTTATTATTTTATTTTTTCAAAACAATTATGCTATGCGTATGTTAGAATGAACTAACAGATAGCCATCAAAGAAATGATGTTATATATTAAGAATGTATTAATTACACAGATTTATTGGCAATTAAAGCGGAATATTATTTTATTTGTTGTGTTAGTTTCTGTTTTTTAAAATGAATTATCTATTTACCTAAAAGGAAACAATCTCGTCAATCATCTTCTACTTTATATTCTCACGTAATATTCTGCTAAATTAAAGGTGAATATACGTACTAAAATAAATTATAAAATTATTAAATAAATAATAAATAATATCATCTTATTTCTCTTTTTTTCAACTCTAATCTTTCACTTATATTTTTAGTTTATTTTATTTTTTTATCTATATTATAGAAAGTTCAAATAAAAAAAATAAACTCAACAAAAAATAAAATAAATATCGGCTGGAAGTATAACTACCAATTTAAAAGAAATATGCATATCATATTTAGTAAAATACACGTATCATATATAATTAAGGGATTACACATACCAATTACTCATACAAATTATGAAGAAATACACATACCATATCTAGTAAAATATACGTACTATATATAAGAGATTACACATATCAATTATGAAGAAATACACATACCATATGTAGTGAAATACACATACTTTGTATAAGAGATTACACATACCAATTACACATACCAATTATGAAAAAATACACATACCATATATAGTGAAATACACGTACTATATATAAGGGATTACACATACCAATTATGAAGAAATACAAATATCATATCTAATGAAATACACATACTATATATAAGGATTACAATTCATATATCAAAAATGCACATACATATGTAATGAATACACATGTCAATAAATACACATTGTTTTGCTTCATGTGATGAAGACGATTTTGCAAACAGTAGGTCAGCCATAAAAAAGATTGTAACTTGCAAATTGTGATTTGATATAATTTTGTGAATGTTGTAATAATTTAATTGTATGATATCTCATCATTAATATAAAATCTTCAATAATTGAGATCAAATTTATTCATTTTAATACATATCTCACATCATAAATATAAGTTTATTGAGAATTTTTTATAGTTACATTATTTGTTGACTGATTGACGACTAATGTTTGATGTACTATGAGTTTTTGTTTAAAAACATTTCAATCTGCAACAGATCGATCTGCCATAAAACGGGGCAGCGAGTCCCTTCAACCCAATAAAAGAACTGGTTAACCCGTTTGGCACCTCTAATTACTATACCTCCTTGTAGTTATTTATTTTATATCCTATTATTAAATTTCTTTTTGCATTTGTCATTAGTTTTGTGTTGGAATATGTTTGGCGCTACTTCAGCAACTATCAAGAAAAAATCACTCATATAATATAGATAGTAGTAAAATAACAGTGATGGTTGGGTGTTCTATTCGTGAAGGAGGATCAATTTTAGTCTGTTTGTTGTAGGGTCTATATATTATAAGTTTATTTTTACATAACATTTTTTTAAAACAGTATTTCGGATCCCAAATGCAATCAAAAGTTCTCTTGCACAAAATTAAAATAGAAACGAAAAATGTTACTTTGACATCTAAATCCACATTTTAGATGACAAATAAATATTATTTTTCCAGTACAAAATGACTTGAAAGAAACTACTTTGCCTTTGCAACAAAAATTTTGATATGATTAAAATGATGTCGACAACTTGCTGCACAACATCAGCATATTTCGGAAGTGACGATGGATCATCATAAGGAGGATCAGATGGCGACTCTCCTGAGATACAATCATCGATGTCTGTTGATACAGCAGTCGCAGCAACATTGACCCTAGGTAATCCTTGACTCAGCATTCGTTCGGTGTCATCAATGTCACCAAGTGCACCCTCATCATAATTGAAATGTGTCAAGCACGTTTGTAGTGACCTTCGCCGAAGGATCGCTCGCATTTGCAATCAAAGACTCGATTAGTTTGATCGTGTGAGAAATATTGGCACGAGTAACATCAATTGTGTATTGGCAAGGTAATGAGATCTGCACCTTTTGCTCCACCAGGCTTTGAATTTAGAATATTAGAACAAAATGAAGGGTCTTTTGCTTTTTGGCAAATAACATCGACCTCCACGACTTTTGCTGCATAATAAGAGGATGCGCTAAATAAGAGGAAGATCAACATGACCAAGGAAACTCTAACACCCATTGTATTGTCTTCTTATAATTTTATTTCTCTCTGTCCTTTAGCCTTTTTGTTCTATAGTTTCATTGCTTGGTCTGATGAGTTAAAATTGTTTTATAGACCTTCATTGATATAACTGGTATCTAGGCTCTTTCTCTTTATTTGGTAAAGATATGTAGGCCATTTAATAATGAGAGAGGAATACAAGATAATTTGTGCACGCATAAATTTGCATTAATAGAAGAATTTTCAATGATGGAGGATTATTTTTTATCTATAGCATTCAAGTCAAATCTTGATTTTGTTACCAAATAAACTCTTGATTTTGTTACCAAAAAAAATATTGATTTTAAAAAATTTAATTTTCATGTAGTGTATAATTTTTTAAATAGTCATCTAATTATATGCTACCACATCAACCATGATTGTGTTTTTTCTCTTTCATTACCTAAAAGTCATACAAACGGAATGTTTTGATTGGATGACACAGTAAAATATTTTTGCAACTATCAGTGCATCATAATTAAACTCTTTTAAAAATCTTTGACTACAATAAGTGCAAATAAAAAATTATCTCCATAAAGCATGGTCATTAAATCAAACCGGTGAACCAATTGCTAGTACAGTCCGAGTGAGAAATAGAGGATATTTGTGCATGTATAAATTTGCATTAATAGAAGAATTTTCAATGATGGAAGATTTTTTCTTATCTATAGCATTCAAGTCAAATCTTGATTTTGTTACCAAAAAACCTCTTGATTTTAAAAAAATTTAATTTTCATGTAGTGTATAATTTTTTAAATAGTCATCTAATTATATGCTACCACATTAACATGATTATATTTTCTCTTTCTCATTTCCTAAAAGTCATACAAACAGAATGTTTTGATTGAATGACACTATAAATATTTTTACAACTACCAGTGTATCAAAATTAAACTCTTTTAGAAATCTTTGACTACAATAAGTGCAAAAAAAAATTATCTCCATAAAGCATGGTCATTAAAATTAGATCGGTGAACCAATTGCTAGTTCAGTCCGAGTGAGGAATAGAGGATAATTTATGCACGTATAAATTTGCATTAATAGAAGAATTTTCAGTGATGGAGGATTTTTTCTTATCTATAGCGTTCAAGTCAAATCTTGATTTTGTTACCAAAAAAACTCTTGATTTTAAAAAATTTAATTTTTATGTAGTGTATAATTTTTGAAATAGTCATCTAATTATATGCTACCACATCAACCATGATTGTATTTTCTCTTTCCCATTACCTAAAAATCATACAAACAGAATGTTTTGATTGGATGCCATTGTAAAATATTTTTACAACTACTAGTGCATCAAAATTAAACTCTTTTAAAAATCTTTGACTACAATAAGTGCAAATAAAAAATTATCTCCATAAAGCATGGTCATTAAAATTAGATCGGTGAACCAATTGCTAGTTCAGTCCGAGTGAGGAATAGAGGATAATTTGTGCACGTATAAATTTGCATTAATAGAAGAATTTTTAGTGATAGAGGATTTTTTTTATCTATAACATTCAAGTCAAATCTTGATTTTGTGTTAAAAAAAATCTTGATTTTAAAAAATTTAATTTTCATGTAGTGTATAATTTTTTAAATAGTCATCTATTTATATGCTACCACATCAACCATGATTGTATTTTCTCTCCCATTACCTAAAAGTCATACAAGCGGAATGTTTTGATTAGATGACACTTAAAATATTTTTACAACTACCAGTGCATCAAAATTAAACTCTTTTAAAAATCTTTGACTATTATAAGTGCAAATAAAAAATTATCTCCATAAAGCATGGTCATTAAAATCAGACCAGTGAACCAATTCCTAGTTCAGTCCAAGTGAGTGTTTGAATCGGTTCTGCACTGAATTTGTCAAACCCTAGATAAACCGGAGTTAATCGAGCGCAATTTTATAGTTGAAACCCGAGATAAACCGGAGAGTTAATCGGGCGAGCGCAATTTTATAGTTGAAACCCGAGATAAACCGGAGAGTTAATGAGGCGCAGGTTTTATAAGTTGAACCAACCTTGAACCGGGTCAAGAACCAACCACAAGATGAATTGATTTTTTTTTTCAAATTCTCTAAGTGTGGTTCGAATCGAGTCCCCGAAGATAGCACAGAATGCTATTACCCACTGATGCAAGGTGCTTCTTTGTTAATATGGCATCAATTTATATATATATCTAATACATTTTGAAGTTGAATTAAAATTAAATAACAATGCAGAAAGATGTACAATAAATTATGTGAGACATTTAGATACAATGAATGATATATGGTCCCAAATAACTTGGGACCATTACATGTACCATAAAAAAATTGCAGAGTTAACCTTATTTATATTAAATACATTTGTTCTTGTCCTGTAGATCCGACCGAGAGTCAAGCCCTATGAGGGAACTTAGGCTCAGATCCGAATGTGGCAAGAAAAGTACACAAGAGATCGAAGAAGCTCGTTCTGTCTCAGTATTCGAGTATTCAGTTCAATCTTCCTTTACCGGAAAGCTTCACTTCCCAGATATAGCCCAAGACGAGCCCCCCCGCTTCTCTTTCTTAGTTATTGCTCTTTTAAGGTAGAATCCATGCGTTCCTATTTTCCTAGGTCGGTCAAATCTTAATGTTTCCATTATCCTTGCTGATTCTTAGCTCAGCTCGTAAATATGGTCATAATGATCGGTCGGCCATCGCGTGGGCCGAATCAATCTTCTTATCAGTCAATTGTTATATGGGCCGAGACCTGTGGGTCTAGTCTGTTAGCTCCAAGAACCCTTTACCTCATCATTGAAGGTTTTGAATGATAAAATTCTTAATTAAAATAAAAGATTTAATTTGATTGGACTAATGGTTTATTAAATGTGTTTTAGGATTTATTTTATTTGATAAAATAAAAAGACACATCTTGACCACCATGGACCATCAAAAGTGGCGCAACATACAAGACTTGGAAGACAAGCAATTCTAATTTTTGAAGACCAAGTCAAGCTTTTCTATTAAGAAAGTTTGGTTGGAAGACTCTATGATTTCCCAAAAATCTATTTATGGAAAGTGCATGGATTTAAATAGAAAATCTCTATTTAATCATTCATGTGTCTTAATATATATAATATATATATTTTCGAAATATAAGAATTAAAATAGGGAATCAAAATCAAATCTCTATTTTACATTCTCTCTCCTAATAAATTCGAAAATTATTATATATATATATTTCGAAAATTAAATTAAAATAGAGAATCAAAATCAAATCTCTATTTTACATATTATCTTTCAAGATTTCGAAATTATCTATATATGGGGGAAATCTAGAAAGATTTTGTATGGAGAATTAAATGCAATTGATTTAAAAATAAATATCTAGAATTTATTCTAGAATATATCTTGCATTTAAGTAACAGAATATTTTTACGGACACTTTAAAAAGATTCTGTGAGCCTCCTAAAGATTCTATATGAATCTACAAGATTCCCAAAAGATTCCATGCGGGACCAGAAGATTCTGTTGAAGATTCTACATGAAGTTAGAAGATCTCAGAAGATTCTGTCAAGATTTTCAAGTCTAGAAGATTCCCGAAGATTCTGTGAAGATTCCCGAAGATTCTATCAAGATCCCGAAGAATCTCAAGATTCCAGAAGAATCTCAAGCCTCAAGATTCAAGATTCAAGAATCTGCATTCAGAAAATTCCCTGGAAGACCATGTTTGGTGTTTTAGGATTTTCAAAAAATGAGAAATTGTGAAATACTAATTCGTACCAACATGGAGGCACACTTGTGGAGCAAGAAAAGCTAAAACCCTAGCCTCTCTCTCTCCAAAAGTTACAAATACAACTTGCTTGATTTAGCAAGATTATGTGAAAATTTGATGAAGCAATGCACACGACAAGATCAAGGCACAAATTCAAATTCAAGGGCTAAGATGAAGTTTCCTCTTTTCTAATTCTTGGTTATAAAGTTTCCACATTTAAGATCAAATAATAACATTTGGATTAAAGGGAATTATTTGAATCAATGGCCAAGATGAAACTTCCTCTTGTTTGATTTTTCTATTTTTGGAAGATCAAATTTCAAATCATATCAAGGAATTCTCACCATTGGATCAAAAGATTACAAATTCAAATCAAGGGTGGAGTCGATCAAGCAAGCATTTTCGAAATTTGTAGGGTATTTTCCCTATAAATACAAGACCTCAATGCCCAAGAATTCAAGAGACTACCCAAGCTTACAAGTGCCAAAACGCTGTCGAATTGAATCCTTATTTCTCTTCATCTTCAACCTCTAAACCTCAGGTTCTTATTTTTTATTTGGATAAAGGTTGTAATTCTTAAAAGAGTGAGCTTTTGTTGTTTATCCTAGCTTTACTAGTTATTCTTTGAGAGAAAAATCCATCAAGGTTCAAACTTAGTTGCATCTAAGTTCTTGATTGGTAAAAACCACATCTTTTATACAAAGTCCTTATTTTTGTAAGGCAAGAAGTCCTTAGAGGGTCTAAGGCAAGGGTAGAAAGTCCTTCGGTGTTGAAGGCAAGGATTGAAGTCCTTTGGAGTTGTCAAAGACAGTTAGTCACCTAGTTGTGGTGCAAGTGAAGTCCTTTGTGGTTTTCAAAGGCAGTGAGTCACCTTGGTGAAGGTGCTGGTTGAAGTCCTTTGTGGTGTTGCAGAGGCAAGAAAGTCCACCTAGTTGTGGTGGTGATAGTTAACTCTCAGGTGAATCCTGGGGACTGGAGTAGGCACGTTGCCGAACCAGTATAAAATTTCTGTGTGTGCTTTCTCTCTTCCCTTACTCTTTATTTAATTGTTTTTACAATTTATCATTGCATACACATAATATAGCATATTGCGAAATCATCATCATCTTTTGTCTAAGTGTTGAAGGTTAAAGTTTTAACCTTTATCATTTAGAAGAGCTTGAAAGTAAATATATTTTCAAGATCTACCATAGCCTTGTCTATAGGCTAAGTTTCTGTTTATTATACTAACAATCGTTTCCGCTGTGCAAGACAAGTTTATACTTGATCTTTATTTTTTAGTAATTTTCAGAAACAGGATTTATAGTTGGAACGTGATTCAACCCCCCTTCTTACGTTTCACTACCTTCTTAGTCCACTACACAGCACCCGAGCTTGGGCTTGAAGCAAATTTTAAGGCCAAGGTCCATAAGTCGCGTTGAGATCGGTCGAGACCTGTGGGTCTAGTCCACTACACAGCCCCCGAGCTTGGGTTTGAAACAAGTTTTAAAGTCGAGCTATGTGTTACATGTTTTGGGTGTATTGTTCTATTTGGACGGTTACTTGGTGGTTACTGAATTTGCACTTAGTGCGACACGTGTAGGCTTCTTGTTGGTTCAGAAGTCTTGTCGTTTTTTAATGCTCTTGTCAACTAATGCCTGCCATTCAACGGTTGGGATTTGTTTTATCTTCTGGATAATCCTCCGTCGTTGGATTGTCTTTGGAGTGGGATTAATGGAAGTGAAAGTGAAGATTAGTTTTCTCTTTACTTTTACTCCTTCGTCTTCCTTTTCTTCTTCCCTTCAACATTCTTCCTTTTATTCTTCCCCTCATCATCATTCTTCCTTCTCTTTCTGTCAGATAGTTTTCTTCATTCTTTTGGGGTGCATTATTCCTTCTCAGGTAATTACTTTAATTTGGTTTTATTTTCTGCTTTTGCTTGTTCCTGCATCTTCGTTTTTGTTTTTGATTTGTTGGTTATGCGATTCTTTCCCCTTTGCCTTTGTCATCTGAGCGTCGTTCCCCTCTTCCCTTTCGTAGGTTAATCATGACTGATGAAGGGAATGTGGAGGTTATTGCTGCAGATGCTTCTCCCGTCGCAGGGGACCCATATGTTTGGGTTCATAGGGAGGTTTTAAGCTTTCCTTCCTTATTCGATGACTATGAGAACATTGCTCGTTTTCGTAGAAATTGTTTTATTTCTGTTAATGGTGCTAAAGAAGACAAATATATTTGTTCCCCTTGCACTGTTGTCGACCGAGTTTGTCATTTTGTTACCGAGGATGATCCTAACTTTGTCTATATGTATCTAGATTTTTTTGACAAATTAGGTTTATCTCTTCCTTTTTCTGATTTTGAAGTGGGGGTATTAAATAAGCTGAATGTAGCCCCTTCTCAACTTCACCCTAGAAGATGGGCTTTCGTCCGTGCATTTGAGATATTGTGTGAGATTTTGGGGGTGGAGTTGTATGTGGATGTGTTATTTCACTTTTTTCAATCAAAAAAGGTAAACACAGGTCTTTGGGTTTCTCTTAACAGTTACCCTCGTCGACGGATTCTGAATCTTTTAACCTCGTCTTACAAGAATTTCAAGGATCGTTATGTTAAAGTTCGGTCTTGTTCGACCGAGTACCCTTTCTTCCTTCAGGAAGATGGTTTTCCTTTATTTCCCCTTTATTGGCAACCGATGCCGAAGAGGATATTAGGGACTAAGTATGATTCTCTGGGGGATCTTGAGAAGCTGATAGTTGATGGCTTGAGTGAAGCTATTTTGGAAGGTGGTCGACCCTTGAATTGCTCGATTTTGTTGAAATAGAAAGTAGCACCTTCGCTTGTGAAAGGACATTTAGGTCTCTTGAAAGATTTCTTTTAATCTTTTTGGTTTATTATTGTTATCTTTGTATCTGTCATAATTGATTAATTTATGGTTTCTTCTTCCAATTTTTAGAGAATATGGCGCCCAAGCTTGGTGACCACGATCTGTTTAAGCATATGAAGAAAAAGAAGAACTCTGAGGGTGGTGGTCGAGGTGGTACGTCTAATACCGTAGAGGGCTCTTCATCCGCGATTGTGTCGGAGACTCCCCTCACAAGGAAGCGTCATCGGTCGGCTTGATAACAGCTCCTAAGTCAGCCAAGGCATCTTTGATAATCAGCTCCCCAATAAGACATGGGATAGAGAAAGAACCCGGGTCTTGGAATTTTTGAGGGAGAGCAGGGGTCAGAAGCAGCATTAACTTGAACCTTTTCTCCCTTTATCCTTCTCTTTTCAGTGCACAAATCTTTAAGGAATTTGGCATATTTTGGCACTTGCTTTATGGCTTTTAGGAGAGGGATATTTACCTCAACCTTTTTGAAGGTTTCCAAGACCTCTTTGTCTATCCCTGTCTTTTCCTTTCCCCTACTAGCAACTTGAGGGAAAGGTAGTCTTGGTGGTGGTGCAACTGGCTCAGCTCCCTTGTTTTCCACACCCACATTCCCTTTACCCTTCTGCAAGTTCTTCACCCGTGCCTCTTCCTCTGGTTGCTCCTCCTCTTGCACTTGTGTTTCTTCCTTAGTTGTTATGACTTGAGGCTCTCCACTAGATTTTGGGGCTTCAACTGTAGGAAGTATTGTCCCTGATCTCAGAGATATGACACTCACATTCACCTTTGGATTTATAATTGTTTGGGAGGGAATGTGATTGCCATTATTTAAAGAAGCATTGCGCTCCTCCATCAGTTGGGCAATGTCTTTCCTCATTTGCTCATTTTTAACCCTCTCTTCCATCATCATCTTCAAAATTTGTTGTATCTCTGACTCAGAAGAAGATGGAGTAGACTAAGGTGGGGTGTATTGAGGTGGTTTGGGAGGTTGTGGAGGTAGGGGTGGATGGCCTTGTACTCTCTGGTGAAGGGGTTGGTATTTTTGTTGATTGGGGAAGGGATGTGTGTTTTGGGGTTGGAACTGTGGTGGTTGTTGTGTTTGGCTTTGGTTACTCCACCTAAAGTTTGGATGATTTTTCCAGGAAGGGTTATAGGTATTACCGAATTGAGATTGCCCTTGATTGGGGAAATTTGTGGCTGCCACCGTTGCATATTCCTCATTCAGCTGAGGGCACACATCTGTAGGATGGTCACTAGCACATATCCCGCATGTCTGGATTACTAGTGGAGTGGGTTGGGACGGAAGTAGACGCTACCACCTTTTGTTGGCTTATCAGAGCAAGTTCTTTGATGGCACACGTCATCTCTGCCAACTGCTTTGCCAATGACCCTTGATCATAGGGGCCAATTTCGTGCACCCCTTTTGCATTAGGAGCATCACGGGTTCCAAACTACTGATTGTTGGAGGCTATGGTTTCTATCAGCTCCATAGCCTCTGCCAAGGTCTTGTTCATCAGTGCTCCCCCACTTGAGCAATCAATAGTACGCCTATCCGCTACACACAACCCCTCATAAAAGAATTGGATGAGGTTGGCGTCGGATATCTGATGGGAAGGACAGCTTGAGACCAGTCTGTTGAAACGCTCCCAGTATTCATAGAGCGTTTCTCCTTGTTGTTGTTGAATGCTACAGATGGCCTTCTTAATTGCCCCTGCTCTTGCAGCGGGAAAGTACTTTTCCAAGAACCTTCTTTTAAGATCTAACCACGAGTTCACCGCCCCATTGGGCAAATTCATGAGTCATGTTTTAGCCGTGCCCTCTAGAGAGATGGTAAAGGCATGACGTTTAACAGCATCAATACCAGCTCCATGTGGTCCTAGAGTGACACACACATAATGAAATTCTTAGAGATGCTGGTGTGGATCCTCACTGGACAACCCATGGAATTTGGGAAGCCGATGGAAGAGTGCCCCTTTTATTTCAAAATCAGCATCGACATTGGGGTATGTAATTCCGAGCTGTTGTTGGTTCAGATCAGGAGCAATAAGCTCCCTCAAAGTGAGATTTCTCCTCACAGTCATAGGCGTAACAGTAAGAGGGTCGTTTGGTGTGTCGGTGGGTGCCACAAAAACACTCTCAGAATGATTATCACCAAATACACGGGTACGACCACAAACTTCTGCGCTACGGGAACGAGTTTGGAAAGAGTTACCTACGTCCTCGCTTACCCGCCTTGCCCGTCTCAAACCCCGTAAGGTTCTTTCGATCTCAGGGTCGAAAGGGAACAGAGAGCTATCGGGTTGTGAACGAGTCATCCATAGTAATAATTATAAGAAAGCAAGAAGGAAAAGAAATTTTTTTTTATGTGAGTCGACCGTTGGGGCGAAAAAAAATTGAAGAAGAAGAAAACTGCAGAAAAAGGAGAGAAAAAAATATTTTTTATTTTTATTTGTAATAAAAGAAGAAAAACAACAATACTAGGATTAAATCAGAAATTGCCTAGATTCCCCGGCAACGATGCCAAAATTGACAGAGCCCCGGAGCGTCGTTAATTCTCCGGTACTCCGAGCAATTTAGAAGAAGGGTTTGAAAAAGGGTTTTGTTGCTGAATTAATCTCAATACAAGCTTGGTAGCAAGTAGTAAGACTGATTCAGGTTGTCTCTCAAGGAATCTGTGTGGCAATCTTTGATTCAAACTTAGCAATAAGTAAAAAGGGCTTTGATTTGGTTTGCAAAGAAATTAAATTGGACGCAGGTAGGAAAATTGAAATAAGCAAATTGGCATAAATTGACAGAAACAAGAATGTAAGGAAAAACATGATTAAAGACTTGAATTGAAATAAACTTGGAAAGGAAAGAAAAGAGATTGCTGAATAATAACTTTATATTAATAAAAACAAGGGAGAGATTCAAGGTGAATTCTCCCAAGAAACAAGGTTTAATATAAAGACAATAACTGGGAATAATCGAAACCAAAAACAATGAAATTAAACTAGTACTCTAAAGCTGTAAAACAAAGAGGGATGCAATCCCGGAGAACTGTATGTAAAAAGCATAAAGTAAAGAACACCCAGAACCGGAACGGTGAACGAAGAACTGAAAGCCTTGGAAAAGTAAATCCTAAATCGACCAGAGTACCAGTGTAAAAGTGAATATAAAAGTAAAAGGCAAGACAAGACGTCCTCGACCTAATTACAAAAGGTCTATTTATAAAATTCCAAATGGTGCTATCTTGGGCCGCTGAAGACTAGGACTGGTTCGGATACGGCCGCCTGGGCGGTAGTCAACACCGCCTAGGCGGTTGGCAAGAGTGGGCGCGTCCCAGAAGAGAAGGTTGCACGCGCTCGACCGCCCGGGTGGTGTGCATGTCCGCCTGGGCGGTTCGTTCGCTGCTGGAGGCAGTGAGCTAGCTTTCCTTGGTTTCCAAATGCAATTTCCAAAATATCTCCTAATTACCTGTTCTTGAAAAGCCACAACACGAACAAAAACATATCAAACGCACTAGTGGCATCAACTAGAGTAATTAATACACAAAACGGTACTAATACTCGAACCGGTAATGTGAATCAAATATAACATAAGAAACCAAGTTAAGCCAAATTAAGAGCATACAATCATTCAAGTTATGAGGGGAAAATAGCATGAAAATATGGTTTATCACCCACCATGGTGGCCGCGACTCACCAATTAAACAATAGACCCCCTTCAACCCAAACAACCCTCCCTTGGGAAACACTTATCACCCCTCTTAGAAAAACCATCCTAACCTTAGGTGGGGGAACAACCAATACTCCCAACCCACCTATGGCCAAGCTTCTAACTCCCAACCATACCACCAACAACCTCCAAAATACCAAGCTCCTCACCAAAGACCAAACCCTCAACCTCAACTTACCGGTACTAAACCCCCACTTCAAATTCTAGCCCCTCCACCAACCACTCCAAACCCTCAACCTCCTCCAACCAATGATGCGGAGAATCCCGCCATGCAACAAATCCTCAAGTTGCTTATGGAACAAAAGCAACAAACCGATGCCCTCTTGCAACAACAAAATGAGATGCAAAGGAAGATCCTACAATTGGAGAGTGCTCAAGCATCTTCCTCAAGTACCCAAGGAGGGCACCTTCCCGCTCAACCATTCCCAAACCCAAAGGGGGATGTCAATGCCATCACACTTCGTTCCGGAACCACTCTACCGGAAAGGGAAATTTTGGAAGAGGATGACAAGAGGAAGGACAAAGGAAAGGAGAAGGTAGTGGTTGAAGAAAACAAAGGGGAAGACATGAAGGAAGAGAAGGAGGAAAAGAAAAAGGAAGAGGAAGCCTAACCAAGGTGCTTGCCCTGAACTCATTAGGGGAAGCAAGATATTGCAAGTGGAAGTGGACCCGGATCTCTTGGAGACTTTCAAGAAGGTGGAAGTCAATATTCCCCTCCTGGATGCTATCCAACAAGTTCCGAAATATGCTAAGTTCCTCAAGGAACTTTGCACTCACAAGCGGAGGATCAAAGAGGCGAAGTCTCAAGTTGAAGTTGCAATGCTATCTCCCTCTTTGCCCCACAAGTTCCAAGATCCGGGTAAATTCTCTATACCTTGTGTTGTGAGTCAAATGGTCATCAAGGACGCACTTGCGGACTTGGGAGCGGGGATCAATGTCATGCCCAAGGCTATCTATCAAGCCCTCAACTTCAGCGAACTCAAGCCAACCGGTTTGCTCCTCCAATTTGCAAACCGAAGTGTCCAAAAATCGGAGGGAATTCTTGGAGACGTGCTCGTTAAGGTAAATGAATTAATTTTCCCCGTTGATTTCTATGTGTTGGACACCAATGATGAGGTACCATTGGACCAACATACACTCATACTTGGCCGACCTTTTCTCAAAACCGATAAGGCCAAGGTGGATGTGTATGTGGGCACTTTGGACCTAGAATGTGGTGATCTCAAGGCTCGCTTTTGTCTTAAGGAAGCTATGAAACACCCCTCCGAGTCTCATTCTATATTTTCTGTTGATATTATTGATGAATTGGTTGAGGATGAGGTGGAAGGGTGGTTTCAAGGCTTAAACCCCTCTAGTGTCATTGACAATGACTTGAGCCTTGAGACTTGTGAAAATTGTTTAGAAAAAAGTGAATTGTGCACAAAGTGTGCACAAGAGGATTTTGAGCATTTTGGTGAAAATAATGAAAAAATTGGTTTGAATAAAGAATTGCTTTCTAGTGAAATTATTGGATATGATGCTTGTTCTTGTGCCAAAGCCTTTGCTATTACAGGTGATCATCATGAGGAAGCTCAAGCATCGCCCACAGAAGAATTGAAGCCCCTTCATCCACATCTCAAATACATTTTCTTGGGGGAAGGAGAAGCGCAACCAGTAATTATAGCCAGTGATCTCTCCACTACTCAAGAAGACAAGCTCACTCAAGTCTTGAGGGATCACAAGGCGGCTATTGGGTGGACCTTGGGAGATCTTACTGGGATTAGCCCCTCCACATGCACACATCGCATATTTTTGGAGGAGGGTGCAAAACCGATGAGGCAACCTCAAAGAAGGATGAACCCTTTGATCTTGGATGTGGTCAAGAAGGAAGTGACCAAACTCTTGGCGGCGGGCATCATCTATCCCATTTGAGATAGTCAATGGGTGAGCCATGTCCAAGTTGTTCCCAAGAAGACCTGCATCACTGTCATTCGCAATGGAGAGAATGAGTTGATCCCCACGAGAATCCAGAATAGTTGGCGGGTTTGCATAGACTACCGCCGACTCAACCAAGCAACTCAAAAGGATCATTTCCCATTGCCCTTCATCGACCAAATGCTTGAAAGGTTGGCCGGACAATCCCACTACTGCTTCTTGGATGGATGTTCGGGGTATTTTCAGATTCACATAGCCCCAGAGGATCAAGAGAATACTACTTTCACATGCCCCTTCGGCACTTTTGCCTATCGGCGCATGCCATTTGGGCTCTGCAACGCCCCAGGCACCTTTCAAAGGTGTATGGTAAGCATTTTTTCCGATTTTCTAGAAAGTTGCATGGAAGTTTTTATGGATGACTTCACTATTTTTGCTTCCTCATTCGATGCATGCCTAGATAGTTTGACCAAGATCCTGAAAAGATGCATTTCCTCTCACTTGGTGTTAAATTTTGAAAAATGTCATTTCATGGTTCAAAAGGGTGTGGTCCTTGGTCATATTATCTCTCGGGAGGGCACTAGTGTTGATAAGGCTAAGATAGATGTGATTACTTCTTTGCCTTACCCCACATGCGTGCGGGAAGTTCGTTCTTTTTTGGGCCATGCAGGTTTTTACCAGCGGTTCATTGAAGACTTTAGCAAGACGGCCCTCCCTCTCACAAAATTGTTGCAAAAGGATGTAGATTTCTGCTTTGATGAGGCTTGCAAGAAGGCGTTTGATGCGCTTAAGGGGAGCTTGACCACCGCACATGTGATCCAACCTCTGGACTTGACACTCCCCTTTGAGTTGATGTGCGATGCCTCCAACCATGCGTTGGGTGCCGTGTTGGCACAGTCGGTGGGTAAGATTCCTCATGTTATTTACTATGTCTCTCGTACTTTGGATTCGGCGCAATCCTGAAGGTAGTGAAACGTGAAAAGGGGGGGTTGAATCACTTTCCAACTATAAATCCTATTTCTGAAAATTACTTAAAAAAAATAAAGATCAAGTATAAACTTGTCTTGCACAGCGGAAACGGTTAGTTAGTAATAAACAGAAACTAGCTTATAGACAAGGCTATATTGGATCTTGAAAATATATTTACTTTCAAGGTCTTCTAAATGATAAATGTTAAAACTTTAACCTTCAACACTTAGACAAAATATGATGATGATTGCGCAAATATGTATATGTATGTTCTATGATAAATTGTAAAAACAATAATAATAAAAAGTAGGGAAGAGAGACAGCACACATAAACTTTTTATATTGGTTCGGCAACGTGCCTACTCCTGTCCCTAGGATTCACCTGAGATTTCACTATCACCACCACAACTAGGTGGACTTTCTTGCTTCTGCTACACCACAAAGGAGTTCAACCTGCACCTTCACCAAGGTGACTAACTGCCTTTGAAAACCACAAAGGACTTCCTTGCACCAACCACTAGGTGACTCACTACCTTTGACAACTACAAAGGACTTCCCTTGCACCAACAACTAGGTGACTCACTGTCTTTGACAACTATAAAGGACTTCAACCTTGCCTTCAACACCGAAGGACTTTCTACCCTTGCCTTAGACCCACTAAGGACTTCTTGCCTTACAAAAATAAGGACTTTGTATAAAAGATGTGATTTTTACCAATCAAGAACTTAAATGCAACTAAGTTAGAACCTTGATGGATTTTTCTCTCAAAGAAAAAACTAGCAAAGCTAGGATAAACAATAAAGCTCACTCTTTTAAGAATTACAACTTTTACCCAAAAGAAAATAAAAACTTGAGGTCTAGAGGTTGAAGATGAAGAGAAATAAGGATTCAATTCGACAGCGTTTTGACACTTGTAAGCTTGGGTAGTCTCTTGAATTCTTGGGAATTGAGGTCTTCTATTTATAGGGAAAAGTCCCTACAAATTTCGAATTCCATAGGTTGATCTCCACCCTTGATTTGAATTTGAAATCTCTTGATCCAATGGTGAGAATTCCTTGATATGATTTGAAATTTGGTCTTCCAAAAATAGAAAAATCAAATAAGAGGAAGTTTCATCTTGGCCATTGATTCAAATAATTTCCTTTAATCCAAAGGTTATTATTTGATCTTAAATATGGAAACTTTGTATCCAAGTATTTGAAATAAGGAAACTTCATCTTGGCCCTTGAATTTGAATTGTGCCTTGATCTTGTGGTGTGCATTGTTTCATCAAATTTTCACAAAATCTTGCAAAAATTGCAAGCATTTTTGCGCCACTTTAGGAGAGAGAAAGGCTAGGGTTTTTAGCTTTTCTTACTCCAGAAGTGTGCCTCCATGTTGGTACAAATTAAGATTTCACAATTTCTCATTTTTTGAAAATCCTAAAACACCAAACATGGTCTTCCAGGGAATCTTCTGTAGGTAGATTCTTGAATCTTGAATATTCTTGAATCTTGAATCTTGAGGCTTGAGATTCTTCTGGAATCTTGAGATTCTTCGGGATCTTGATAGAATCTTTAGGAATCTTTTGGAATCTTCACAGAATCTTCGGGAATCTTCTAGACTTGAAATTCTTGACAGAATCTTTTGAGGTCTTCTAACTTTGTGTAGAATCTTCAACAGAATCTTCTGGGAATCTTGTAGATTCATATAGAATCTTTAGGAGGCTCATAGAATCTTTTTAAAGTGTTCGTAAAAATATTCTGTTACTTAAATTCAAGATATATTCTTGAATAAATTCTAGATATTTATTTTTAAATCAATTGCATTTAATTCTCCATACAAGATCTTTCTAGATTTCCCCCATATATATATATTTCGAAATTAATAAGCAATATAGTGTAAAATAGAGATTTGATTTTGATTCTCTATTTATTTATGAATTTCGAAAATATGTATATATATTATACATGAATATTTAAATAGAGATTTTTTTTATAAAGATGATTCTCTATTTAATTCCATGTACTTTCCATAAATAAAATTATGGGAAATCATAGAGTCTTTCAACCAAACTTTCCTTATTTAGAAAAGTTTTGACTTGGTCTTCAAAAATTAAAATAACTTGTATTCCAAGCTATATGTTGCGCCACTTTTGCTCACTATTGTTGTCAAGATGTGTCTTTTTATAATTTCAATTAGTCAAGTCCTAAAACACACTTAACAAACAATTAGTCCAACCAAATTAAAAGTTTTATTTTAATTAAGAATTTTATCATTCAAACCTTCAATGATGAGGTAAAGAGTTCTTGGAGCTAACAATCTTCCCCTTTTTTATGATAACAATTTCAATTGAAATAAAGGTTTTGATTTGATTAAAGATGAAAATATTTTCTTAAGACATGAAGCCTTAAGAACTTATTTTCTATATATATATATATATAAATAATAAAAAGAAGTAGAGAAGGGTAGAAATAAAAAAATGTAAACTTTGATAAATACATAAACTTTAATTGAGAAAAGAAAAGAACATGTAACATGAATAAAAAACATAAAACGAAAATAACAAAGTGCAAGAACTTTAAAAAAACTTTAAAAAGCTAAAAACTAAGTATTTTTAAAAAAAAGTTTAAGCTCCCCCTAGAGCAAGTAAATGTGTTCTTGAAAAAATCTTGAACTTATGTCTTCAATATCTTCACTTTTCTTCAAACTTGTGAACCTTTATCTTCAATTACTTCTCCCCCTTTGTTACATAAAAAAGACTTGATTCTTAGTAATGCCACATTGTTGGACCGGTTGTGAAATCAAGATAGGCATTTGGAGTAATGTATTCAAGACTATCCAAATCAAGCTCGAGCTACTTGAAGATTTGTGTGAGTACCCTTGCATGTGGTAGACTTCCGATCCCAAAAAGTTGTCATACTACAACATTTTGAGCTTTAAGTCACAGTTATTTATGTCACGTTTGAAAACTGTGACCTAAAGTCATCTATGGTCACGGTTTTCACGTGTGACCAAAATTTAAAATTTTTAGCCACTGAATTTTATACAACCGTGACAATAGATGTTTATGGTCACGGTTTACAATTGTGACTATTTTTAAAAGGTATAAGTCACGGTTTTATAATCAAATGTCACATTTATTAAATGTGTCTATAGATTTAATAAAAATTAAAGTTAAAAACCATAATTTAAACTTATTTAAAACACGAATTAAAAACTTTCATCTATTAGTTTTCATCTCATCCATAATTTTTCAATATGTATCACGTACACTTAAAAAAATAACTGACCCAGAAGCAAACAAATTAAAACAAACTAGAGAACCAAAATCCCCAAATCCCAAACCCAAACCCAAACCTAGTCACAGCGCAACGCAGCGAGACTTTCCTTGCACGAACCCTAACAATGTCGCCTCCTTCCCTAGTTTTTCTCACGGCCCTCTGTTGCACGTACGACTACGAGAACGATCCACGATGGGCCAATTACTAGTTCAACGTCATCATCCCTCCAACCATGGCTTCTCGCTCTGACGTAATCACCCACTTCAAGCACAAATTCTACAAACGATACATCGTAAGTAATTCCCCTTCCTTCCCTTAACAATCTGCTAAACAATAAAGCTAATCAATCCAAACATGTGCTTTAAATCTGCAACAGGATCCCGATATCGTGGTGGAACCAATGTCTTCTTTTAGCACTAGTTCATCTCAGCAACACCGTTCTTCCGCAACAACGACTTCGTCAACTAGTTCAGGTTCGATTTCTCATTAATTTGCTTCAATTTTTGAATAAAAACAATTAGAGTAAAGTTTGTTGGCATTATTTTTCCTTTGGCTATTTCTCTTTTATGTTATTTGTTTTCCTTTTCTGTTATTAGTTTAGCTGTTGTTATATTTCTTTTATCTTTTCTTCTTTCATCCTGTTATTTTCATCCTGTTCTTTGCATGTATATATATATCTTCTTTCTCCTCTGTTCCAGCGAGAAGAAGAATTATAATAATTCAATATCATAGAGGTATTATTCAGTTTGTAAACCTCTTTCTATGCTCCTCTCACTTGAGCTATTTTCCTTTGTCTTCCTTCTATATTCTACCATATATCAAGATTTCTACAAAGTTTTTTTTATTAGTTCAGGTTCAGGTAATAGATCCTTTGGGACATATCCGACGCAAGGTCCCAATCCAACGCGGTTTCGGTGGGATCGCCAAACCATTCAATTTGCTGTTAATGCTTGGGTACCTCTGTTCTGCCCTGCTAGTTCTTGTTGCTGCCTGAGTCCTGAGTCATGAAGGAGCTCGATCAAGCTCAAGCACCAGAACAAGACGCAAACCTCACTGTACGTCATTGTCACCAGGTTTTGGAATGTTTAGTTTTCATTTAGTTGTGCATCTCTATCCTCTCTGATTCTCTAGCTTTTCATTATTTTTTTCTAATGCAAAATAATAATGCTTCTAAGGTTTGATAAGGTTTTGAGAATTATTTTTGGAGTAAACCCCCAAGTTGGTACGTGACAATTTTCGTGGTGGACAAGGTAGTTCCTGACATTGAGAAATTGACAAGTTAGTCCATGACAATTTCAATTTTCGGACAACCGTTAGTCCCTAAACGGTTTCCGTTAGTTCGAGGGACCAATATGGCTTATTTATTAATTGTTAGGGACTAATAAAAGAAATTTAATAAGAATGAATCTTTTAAATTATGATATGAATATTGACTCATTCTTTCTAATTATATATTAATTCCAAGCTACATATAACTACTCCGGTAAATATTAAGTCTCTATTTGGATGTATTACTATCAAAAGACAAATATGTTGGGTAACTTTTCAATTACAAATGCTTGGGGCACAACAAAAAATCAGTCAAAACAGCCAACAAAACCCATTTAACATTTTATGACCCAAATAACACTTTTAATCATGAGTATATTTTTAATGGGTTGAGTGATTGTGGCCCAAATTTATATTTGTTGGCTGTTTTGGCTGATTTTTTTATTGTGCCTCCAGCAATACTCTTTTTCAATTGAAGAAGTAACATTTTATTACTTTGCTGTAGAAAATAATTACATGCATACAATTATTTGTCGGTAACTATCACGGTTGATTACTTGATTCTAGCAATATATATATATATATATAGTCGAAGAGGGGTATTATTGATACATATATACAATAATATTTTGAGTAGTAATGTTATATGTATATCATAAAATTAGTTATCGGAGTAATACATATATACAGTAATTTTTTTCTACAGCAGAGTAATAAAATATTGTTACTTCTTCAATTGAAAAATTACTCAACATATTTGTCTTTTGATAATATTTTGACTTAATATTTACCGGAGTAGTTATATGTAGTTTGGAATTAATACATAATTAGAATGAATATGAGTCAATATTCATATCATAATTTAAATGATTCATTTTTATTAAATTTCTTTTATTAGTCCCTAACAATTAATAAATAAGCCATATTGGTCCCTCGAACTAACGGAAGCCGTTTAGGGACTAACGGAAGCCGTTTAGGGACTAACGGTTGTCCGAAAATTGAAATTGCAGGGACTAACTTGTCAATTTCTCAATGTCAGGGACTACCTTGTCCACCGCGAAAATTGTCAGGGACCAACTTGGGGGTTTACTCTTATTTTTGAGAATTTTAAAAGGAATATATATATTATGGTTGATTATTAGTAGTGTAGTATCCGACATAAAGAGTGGAAAATTGAGAAAGTTTTTCAATTTCACATGTTGAATCCACCTTTCATTTCTCAAAGGAAAAGTATGCCTTGATTTGGGGTTCTGCTATGGAGTGAAAGTAGTGATGCAGAGTTGAAGATGCATTGCTTATATATGAGGTCATCCTCTTTGGTGATTTACATATTGAATTAAATTAAGAAATTGTAACGTAGAAACATATTAGTTTCACATAAAATTGCAAAAGTACTACAATAACTAGCTATGAATACACGGTACCCTGCAAAATGATTTGGACCCAAGTTCTGGTCCCAGAAACTAGTGCAAAGAAGGTAAAGCATTGGATTTTCTTACATTGGATTGATAACTTTTCCACACCAAAAAATTAAGGGTATGTATTGTTTAAGAGAATGTTTCTTTGCTTTGTTTTCAATTTTCAATTCAAAACATGCGACTTTAAAAAAAAAAAAAACAAATAGGTCTAACCCTGTGTGAAAGTGTCAAGGACTGAATGGAGAAAAAAAAGAAGCAAAAACTGTTGTACATGTTTTGTCTCTAATCTGGTCAATAGCTAACATTGACTTGACCATTTTGTCTATTTGAAATGATTATTAGGGGATTTGCTTGGTTTTGTAAGTATTATTTCTCTCTTGTACTGTAACATTTTTATAGTTTGTTGTTCAATTTCTAGTGTATGTTTAGCCATATGACAACCCTATTTGCGCTTATTGCTATTATTACTCTCATAAGTTGTATCGGTTGAGTTATATTTTCCATTTTTCTAGCCCATAATTATTAATCTTGCCCCTTAGGTTCTTTGTGTATTTGTTTGTGTGTGTAACTAGGTTCTTATTTAAACACTAAAAGGATGATAGTAAAGCCTAAAGGATGATAGTAAATGAACATTAGACTATTCAAACATTTTTGTTGCTAGTTTTAGTGTAAGTATTATTTTTACTGATTGATGATGATTTTATTTTTGTTAAGTGTGTAATTAATGTTAAGAATTTGAAGTGTTTTTGCTGCTAAGTTTTAGTTTGCAATATATACTCTTACTTTCTGAAGTGCAAATGAGATAACATACTCATGTGCAACTTTTGAAATCAAGTATGAAAGAAAATTAAATGTCATATCAAGTTATATCAAGGTAAATCATTTTCATATTTTGGTGAGTCATTTTCTACCGATATTTTTTATTCAAAATTTTATACTTACATTTGTAGGTTATGGAGGTTATTCTTACTTGAATGGAATCATTTGCCTTCTCTACCTATGTACTTTCACTTGAGGGTAAGCTCATTAATCATGGGTGTTATTATTTCTTATATGAGCCACTTTGGTGGGTAGACATGATAAGGAGTGAGTATTTATTCTTGTGAGTATGTATGAGCTACACATTGGGGTTATTTGTTCCTACCCAAATGAATTATTTGAATAAGTAGATAGTGTTTTTTTATTTTCCTGAAAATTATATTTATTCATGTGCTTTTTGTGAACATCTAACAAGACTATCCATGTGGCTGGCACAAAAGGGAAGGTACTTTTCTATTAATTATTGTGGTTTCTTAGAAATGAAGCTATCATAAGGTGTTCAATTCAACATTTGAAATGATTTAATGTGTGGTTTGGTAGTTGTTTGTGCAGATAGTGAAATCTAGCTATGGATTTCCAATGCCTATGCTTAAGTTGTGATTAGTGAGTATCAATTAAATGTATTTTTAGCTACGGGCATCTCCTTGTTGTGATTTTTATTAATAGATATTGCTTTATAATATGATTATGACTATGAATATTGATGGTTGTTGTCGCAACACCCATAAATTTAATTATTTCTAAAACCAAGTTCCACTAATATAGTTTAGTGGAAACCAGGACCGTCTCTCACAAGGAATGGCTAAGAGAGCAATACACAGAACTAGTTGTATGACGGTTGTCACAATTGGGGGGGTTTTTGTATGCAAGAAAAATAGTTTGGGATAAAATTGGAATAATAAAAACGGTGGTTTATGGGGTGAAACATTCATTAGGGTGTTTATCATTGGCTACAAAAGAATGCATGAGTTGATTAATTACGCCGGAGTTAGATCCAACTCCTTTGTCGTGATTCTAATGATTAATTGCCTAGAATGGGATTAATCAGTGAGATCTCACCTTTAGTTTCACTTTCAACAATTGTTAAAGTCAATCACATTAATCTAATTAAAAAGACTAATCAGCCAATTAATTAATCATTACCAAATCCTAATATGTCATGCATCAATTAACATATAAACACATGCCAATGAATTAGCCCAACTCAATCGAGTAAGTCAAGACAAGAGTTTTAACACACAATTTAAGATCTCAAATTATATGCCAAAGTTTGATAATGAAAACTTATGCAAGATTAAGAACAAAGCCTCAATTTACCCCAATGATGTTCACACCCTCATAAACCACCAAGAGACTTAGTTACTCATGGAGGAAATATAAGGGCAGAATTTAAATTGGAATTAAATAAAGATGGAATGAAGAAATTAAACAACTTGAACAATAAAGAGTAAATTGCAAAATAGAAAGATGGAAAAATGAATAACTGAATTAATTAAAAGAGTAACTTACAAAACCCAAAGGGCTAGACGAATAACGTTGGAAATACAAATGAGGGAGCTAGAGCTAAACTAGGAAAAAGATGGAATCCTAATGGAGAAAAATAACTCTAACTAAAACCTAGGGTTGAAAGTAAGTAAATTAGGAAAAGAAAAGATATGAAAGTAATAGTAGGAATGTAGAGGTGTGAAGAGGTGATGTTTCTGATGCATTAGCCTTCTTTAAATAGAGTGAGCAGCCTCCAAACCCTAGCTAATTGGGCCCCCAACTCGGTCTTGCAGATAGGTCTCTGCTGTAACAGAATTGCGGCGCGGCGTTGGGGCGCGTATAGCTCGCTAGGGCGCCAGTGCTGTGCACGTGATTGATTCAAGTAGGTTTCACGCGCTGGAGCGCGCTGAGGACGCTGGGGTGCTCGATGCTGGTTCTGAATTCCCCTACTCCGCTTCTTGCTCAGTTCCTGATGTCTACTGCTCCAATAATACCTATGACCTGCACCAAAAATATAAAATATCCAAGATCAAGTGCAAAGGTCATCCTTGAATTGCAAAAATATCATAAAACTTGTTACTTTAGCCTTTATTTCTATTAAGTCCAAATTAATTCCAAATTGTATTAAATACAATAAAAGGCTAAAATAGAGCAAAGAAATGCATACAATCATCCAAATTAAGGGCATAAAATATTGGCAAAAATCACGTTATCAAATATGTACTTGTTTTATAATATTTTGATCTAATTCCTTTTTAATTTCTTTTATGTGCAGAATATATGATGTGAAAGAATGCAATTCCTATGCTATATGATGTGAAGAATACAATTTTTAGGATATGATATTAAGTACAATATATTCATGGATTTTAATTATGGTTTGGTTACTTAAGACCATAGATAGTTTTGGTTACTTATGAATTATGTTTCTATGTTTCGATAGTAAGTACAATTTCTAGGATATGATGTAATGAGAGTTTATTGTATATTTAATTTTCATTTAATTGGTTATTAATTGAATTTTACTTCTATTTAATGGATTTAAGTTTGAATAAGTAATATATGTAAAATAATTAAGAAAAATCAATAAAAAATATATAGATTAATATATACATCAAAGACATGACCATAGATTACAATGCGCTTTTGAGTGTGATTATAGCTATCAATTGTCACATTTAAAAACTGTGACAATAGGTATAATTTGTCACGTTTTAAAATTGTGACCACGGCTATAAATTGTCACATTTAAAAACCGTGACCATAGATATAAGAGTAAATACCCAAATCCGTCCTTGAACTTTTTCTCAGTGCCCACTTCCGTCCCTGATTAAATTTTATTAGTTCCGCAGTCCCTGAACTTGAATTCTGTGAGATATATTCGTCCCTTCGTTAAATCCTCCGTTAATGAGTGACATAGTAGTCCTACGTGGACCGTTAACTTTGTCCTACTTGGACGTTAAGTGACACGTATGTAATAGAGTTTCTAATAGGAGACAAATCAGTCCCCGGAGTTTCTAATAGGGGACAAATCAGTCCCGGAGTTTCTAATAGGGGACAAACCAGTCCCTAACTCTTGAACCAAAACGGTATCGTTTTGCAAATCTTCGATTACCTTCTTCTTTCTTTCTCATTTGAAACCTTAAACCCCCATTGCAGACCCCCACAGTCGCGCCTCCATCTCCTCTTCTTCCTCCTTGGTTATTCTCCTCAACCTCCATTGAAACACCTCCTTAAAATGGAATTTTGAGGTTGGGTAGCCGCTATGATGGTGTAACAATGGAATCTTGAGGTTGAAAGAGGTGTTTCAATGGAAGTTGAGGGAGAAGAACCAAGGAGGAAGAAGAGGGTGAAGGTGTAGTTGTGGGGTCTGCAATGAGGATTTAGGGTTTCAAATAGGGAAGAAAGAAGAAGGTAATCGAAGATTTGCAAAACGACACCGTTTTGGTTGAAGGGTTAAGGACTGATTTGTCCACTATTAGAAACTCCAGGGACAGATTTGTCCCCTATTAGAAACTTCTTTGCACACGTGTCACTTAACGTCCACGTAGGACAAAGTTAACGGTCCACGTAGGACTACTCCGTCACTCATTAACGGGGAGTTAACGGAGGGACGAATATTTCTCACGGAATTCAAGTTCAGGGACTGCGAGACTAATAAAATTTTATCAGGGACGAAAGTGGGCACTGAGAAAAAGTTCAGGGACGGATTTGGGTATTTACTCTAGATATAACTTGTCACGCTTCGAAACCGTGACCATAGTTATATCTTGTCACGCTTAAAAACCGTGATCATAACTCTCTATTGTCACGGTTTAAAACCGTGACTTAAAAGTGTAGGGTAAAAACGTGACCATAGCTCTATGGTCACGGTTTTCAATTTCAAATCAATCAACCGTGACTATTGTTCCAATAACCGTGACCATAGACCTATAGCCACGAAGGTATTGTTCACGGTTTGTAAACCGTGACTTAAACCAAAAAACCGTGACTATAGGTCAAATGTCACGGTTTTTAACACCTATTGTCACGATTTTTAAAAGTGACTTAAAAGCCTAAAATGTTGTAGTCACTATTTGTATTTCGAGAGTCTGTCATGTTATCAAAAATTAATCTTTGAAGATTAATCTTTTGATCCATCATGAGGTAGAAGAGAAGCATAGTATCCTTGTTATTCATGAGATTGGTGGTACCGACTCTTGGTAGAAGAAAGAATTGAACTATTTGAAACATCATCTTTGCTTCTTGAGATAAGTTACTTACTTTCAAGCAACTTGGGTTCATGTTGTAGTTACGACAAAGAACGTAGGAGACATCACGAGGATTGAGGAGTTCTTGTTCATACCACTTAGTGTGACCATAGATGATGATACCGTCATTGTCAAGATTGCATACGTCGGCAATTAATTCTGTAGAGACGTCAAATATCTCTCTACCAATATGACTTGACCATCCAAGAGGAGAATCAAGAAGTTGTGAATAGAAGGCTCTAACCGCATGTGGATAGACAACTTCGTCTTCCATAATCAGTTGTAAAAGATTTCTTTGATGTCGCAAGGTAAGACGTAGTTGCGACATTCTTTCAAGAGTACTTGGACGAAGTACCTTTTCAATAATGATCTTTCTAAAAACAAAATAAGTTTCAATCAAACTTTGTGAGCCTGGAAAGTAATAAACCGTGTCATTGACAACGTGTTTATCATGACTTCTTACCGTTCCTTGAGGAATGAGATTCATGGTTTCTTGAATGTTGAAAGGATGTGTATAAGGTTGTGTATGTGTATGTGGTTTGCGCAAGCTAGAGAGAGGAGGAGTAGAATAGAAAACTTGTTGTGTTTAATGGTTGAGGGATAAAAGAATATATAGATGGTGTATGAAGGGGAGGCTAGGGTGCGAAATTATGAAGGGAAAAGGGAGGGAAAATCTCAAAAAATTTTGCAAGGATTTTCCATGTGAATATCTCTCAAAATACACTTAGAAATAAGCATTGTATATCAAGAAAGAATAACACAATATTTCTCAATATTATCATTTAATTTAAATGACAATAATTTAAGAAAATAAAATTTATTTTTCAAGAGAGAGAGAGAGAGAATTTCGAATTTTATATGTATGGGTAATAATGAGGGTAAATCAAAAAGATATAGTGTGGAAAATAAGGATATGTAATGATTTATCATAAAAGATCTCTTCCACCAAATCTAGATTTACTCTAGATAATATCCATTTAAATCCAAATAAGAATAATCTTAATTTTCAATATCATTATTTAAATAATAAATAACAATATTTGAAAAATTAAAATATATTCACCATTAATGCTAATAATGGGGCGCATAATTGGTCCAATATGGCTCCTCTTGGATTTTAATTTTTCTTCCATGAGGCCCATGTAGAGACATGAGAGGCCCATTAACTTTATCAAAACCTATAATTATTTTTGAGGCCCAATCATCTTGACATACGCCTTTACTGTTTGCTTGAGGCCCAAAGTCCATCAGTAGTTTGAGGCCCAATTAAGGCCCAAAACTCGTATGAGGCCCGAGGCCCATACGAAAGCCCATCAACTTTTCTTCGTTACAAGTGGTCTTCATATAGTGTTTAGCAATACTGTACACTCGATTTCTTCAAATGATCTTCAGAAGGTCTTCAAATGAGGTTCAGATTAAAAAATTTCGAAGCTCATATGTCTTCTAAAATAGTCTTCAAAAAGTCTTCAAACTCTTGAGACAAACTCAAGGCCTTCAAAAAGTCTTCTAACACATGGGTCAAGCCCAAGGTCTTCAAAAAAAAAATCTTCAAACACTTGAGACAGGCCCAAGGTCTTCAAAAAGTCTTCAAACACTTGAGACGGACTTAAGGTCTTCAAAAAGTCTTCTTACACTTGAGACAGACCCAAGGTCTTCAAAAAGTCTTGAAATTTGGCCCATGATGAAGAGAGGGGGCGCAAATTATAGTCTTCATAGGTCTTCAGTTGACTTTTTGTTGACTTCTGTAGTAGTTGACTTTTCTGTTGACTTTTGATTGTTAGCATGTTGATTTTTTCTTCATCTTCTTGAATACTTATCAATTTTTGGGGAATACTTAAAGCTTTTTAATTTTCAAAAAGATTTTCGAAAAGAGTTTTTAAAAGTTCTTTAGGTTAAGTAAACCTTTCAGCTTGCTAAAACGATCTTCAGCTAAAGGTTTTGTAAATATGTCAGACACTTGGTCTTCCGTATTCACAAACTTTAACTCAATATCACCTTTCTGCACATGATCTATAATGAAATGATGTTTAACATCAATATGTTTAGATCTAGAGTGCTGAATGAGATTCTTAGCCAAAGTTATTGAACTTATGTTATCACACATAACGGGAATTTAATTTTATCATACCTGAGATTGTAGTTAAATAGTTGATTTCTTACCCATAAAATTTGTGTTACACATCCAGCCGCAGCTACGTATTCTGCTTCTGCGGTTGATAGTGCAATGGTATTTTGTTTCCTGCAACTCCATGTGATGAGTGCATCCCCAAAGAACACACAACATCCACTAGTGCTTTTTCTGTCAACCCGGTCTCCAGCGTAATCAGCATCACAGAAATCTGTAACCACAGAGGAGATACCTTTCTTGTACCAAAGGCCAAGATTAGTAGCACCTGCCAAGTATCTAAGAATACGCTTGACTGCAGTTAGGTGAGACTGTTTTGGACAAGATTGAAATCTTGCACAAATGCCAACACTTAACTGTATGTCAGGCCTAGACGCAGTTAAATAAAGCAGGGACCCGATCATACCTCTGTAGGTGCTTTCAGACACCTTTTCTCCTTCTTCATCCTTGTCAATGACTTGTGATGGATGCATCGGAGTTTTCATGGGACTACACTTATCCATTAAGAATCTTTTGAGAAGCTCCTTTCTGTACTTCTCTTGGTGAATAAGTGTTCCTTCAGCTTGTTGCTTGATTTGAAGTCCTAGGAAGAACTTCAATTCTCCCATCATACTGATTTCGAACTCCCCCTGCATTAGATCTGCAAACTTTGTACATAGAGATTCGTTAGTAGCACCGAATACTATATCATCAACATAAATTTGCACAATTAATAAATCAGAGTTATCAGTTAGAGTGAAAAGAGTTGCGTCCACTTTTCCACGAGTGAATCCATTCGTAGTCAAAAAGCTACTAAGTCTATCATACCAAGCTCTAGGAGCTTGTTTAAGACCGTATAACGCTTTAGACAGACGATAGACGTGCTCGGGATAGGTTTCATTGATAAAACCTGGAGGTTCCTTGACGTAAACCTCTTCACTGAGGACACCATTAAGAAATGCGGACTTCACATCCATTTGATATAGCTTTGTTCCTTTATGAGCAGCGAATGCAAGTAGCATCCTTATGGCTTCTAGTCTTGCAACTGGCGCGAAGGTTTCATCGTAGTCGATTCCTTCTTGCTGGTTGTATCCTTGTGCCACGAGTCTTGCTTTGTTTCTCGTAACCTTTCCGGATTCGTCTAACTTGTTGCAGAACACCCACTTTGTGCCAATAATCGCTTTGCCCTTGGGTTTCTGAACAAGCTTCCAGACCTCATTCTTCTCAAACTGTTCGAGTTCTTCTTCCATGGCTTCCACCCAACTGGGTTCATCCAATGCTTTATGAATTGTCTCAGGTTCGATTTCTGAAATCAGTGCAGCATTAGATTGAAATCTCAGGGATCTTCTTGTTCTTATCCCATGAGATGGATCGCCAAGAACTTCGTTATCTTTAACAGCTTTGAGGTCATTTATTCCGATTTTTCTTCTTAGAATGGGCTCATGAACTTCAATAGACTCAACCCCTTGAGGAGTATAGGGTTCTTGAGCTACAATAACTCTTGGTTCATCTCCCCTTGAATCAAGTGATTCCTTCATAACTTGATGATCATCTTTTTCAATAGGTACTTGATCATGACTTTCGCAACCTTTGGTTGAGATAGTTAGATCATTCAATCTTTCTTCGATGTCATCTAGATTATGTTGGATATCTTGCTTTAGTTCCTTGAACTTGATATGGATGGTTTCTTCAACTGTCTTCCTTTGTTTGTTATAAACCATGTAAGCTTTAGAAACAGCAGAATATCCTAGAAACACTCCGTCATCGGATTTGGAATCAAACTTTGAAAGCTTGTCCCTTGTGTTCAGGATAAAGCAAGGTGAACCAAAGATATGAAAATAAGATATATTGGGTATTCTTCCTTTCCAAAGCTCATATGGAGTTTTGTTGAGACTTTGCCTTATGAAAACACGATTTTGAATATAGCAAGCTGTATTGACAGCTTCTGCCCAAAAACCTTTTGATAAACCTCTTTCCAAAAGCATTGTTCTCGCCATCTCAATGAGGCTTCGATTCTTTCTCTCAGCCACTCCATTTTGCTGTGGAGTTCTAGGAGAGGAAAATTCGTGAACAATACCAAGATCCTCACAAAGATTTTCAAAAACATGATTTTCAAACTCACCTCCATGATCAGAACGAATGGCGGTGATGCAAGAACCTTTTTCTTAGAAACCATTTTCGCAAATGTTTTAAACTTTGAAAATGTCTCATCCTTAGAAGCTAAGAAAATTACCCAGGTGTATCTACTGTAGTCGTCAACTATGACAAGACAATAATATTTTCCCGCAAGAGAAGCCTGTCTTGTGGGACCAAAGAGATCCATGTGAATTAGCTCAAGTGGTCTAGTAGTAGAGACTACTTTCTTACTTTGGAAAGAAGCTTTGGTCTGCTTTCCCTTCTCAGTGAAATCACAGGTTGTATCCCTGTCATAGCGGATCTTGGGAAGCCCTTTGACCAAACCTTTCTGAGATAACTCGGAAAGTAACTTCATGTGGGCATGACCCAACTTCTTGTGCCAAAGCCACTTGTCATCCTCAAAGGATGCTAAGCATTTCACATCTTGATCCAAAAGGTCCTCAAGATAGATGATATAGGTGTTGCCTAGTCTTCTTCCCTCGAGAACAACTTTACCTGTCTTCAGATCAATGACGCTACAATATTTTGCTAGAAACTCAACCTTTAAGCCTTTGTCACAAAACTAACTAATGCTTAAAAGATTGTGAGTCAAACCATCAACAAGTAATACCTCAGATATCTGATGATCATCGGACTTACCAACATTTCCTTTGCCGACGATCTTGCCCTTAGCTCCATCACCGAAACGCACTATTCCCTTTTTCTTTGGTTTAACATCTTTGAACCAGTGCTTGCTTCTGGTCATGTGCCTTGAGCACCCGCTATCCAGGTACCACTTTTAATCCAGCCACCGGTGTTGTGGCTCTTGATGGTTTATTTGTGCTTGAAGTTCCTGCATTCACAGATGAAAGATTTTTAGGTACCCATACCTTCTTGGGTCCTTTCTTGTTAGCCTTCCCAGCATCTGGTTTCGGCTTTTGAGACTTCCACGTCTTTTTAGGTTTTCTCTTCCTCGTGCCACCCTTGGCTTTGGAAGTAGTTCCCTTTTAAAGAAGTGGACATTTCTCTCTGCCGTGTCCATGTTTAAAACAGAAAAGACAAGTAGGAATTGACTCTCTGTCTATTGGAGGTATCAAAGTATCCTCATGAAAGACTGGAACATATCCAAGCCCTGTATGATCTTTGTAAGGTTTTTGACCTCCTAACAATAGATCGAGCATCTTAGATCCGTTGACCATTCTTTCAAGATCTTTTAGGAGAAGCGCATTAGTCTTCTGTTCATGGTATATGGCTTCCTCAGATTTTTCCACAAGCACAGAAGCTTCTGTCTCTAGAGATTGCTAGCCCTCATACAATTTATCTTTACTGTCTTTGAGTTCTTGACATTCTCTCTCTAGTTCCTCCTTTTGAGATCTTAATGACTTATTTTCTTATTCATGGTTTTCCATAGCTTTTTTATTCATAAGAAAATGAGTTGTCAGATTCTTTGAATCCTCTAGCAGTTCATCATAGAGGTCTGAAAGTTCCTCATACGATGGTGCCGAGTTTTCGATACATACCTCTAAATCATCTTTATCTGATTCAGAGTCTGTATCATACGAAGCATCTGCCATGAAGCAGAGGTTTGCTTCTTCTTTTGTGTCTTCATTTTCAGATTCATCAGAATCGGAGTTGTCACTCCATGTGGCTGCAAGAGCCTTTTTCTTCTTGAAGAACTTCTTCTTCGACTGCCTGTTTTTAGGACTATCGGTCTTGAAATGGCCTTTTTCGCCACATCCGAAACAGGTTGTGTTATCAGTCTTCGTCTTGTTCTTCTTATCCTTCTTAAAGAAGGCTTCTTTATTCTTCTTAGATCTGTTCTTCCAAGCCCTTGACATTTTACGCACGAGCATGCTCATGTTTTCTTCGTCAAGGTCTTCGTCTTCAGATTCTTCATCTGTTTCTTCGTCTTCAACCCTTAGCGCTTTCTTCTTAGTCTTCTTAGTCTTCAAAGTCTTCATGGTTGTAGATGTCTTGAGCGCTAAAGGTCTTGATCTTGAAGTTGTAGAGTCTTCTTGTGCTTCTAGTTCGATTTCATGAGTCTTGAGAGACCCAATCAATTCGTCTAGACCTAACTTAGTTAGGTCCTTGGCTTCTTGAATAGCGGTGATCTTAGGTCTCCACGTTGCAGTAAGGCTTCGAAGGACCTTCCTTACCATTTCGGCGTTTGAATACGTCTTGCCAAGAACTTTTAATTGATTAACAATATGTAAGAATCTTGTAGCAAGAATATCAATGTCTTCGTCTTGATTCATCTTGAATGACTCGTACTTATGTACAAGCATTGAGATCTTCGTTTCTTTGACTTGATCTGTGCCTTCATGTAGGGTCGCTAAGCGATCCCATATTTGCTTTGCAGTTTCACATGACACAATTTTATCATATTCAGCTTTATATAAAGCGCATAGAAGAATATACTTAGCTTTCTTGTTTTGTTGCACTTGAGCCTTTTGTTCTTCAGTCCATAGTTTCTTTGGGCCGAAGGGTGTAGGATTGTCACTGACTTCTACAATTTCCCAAAGATCGAGATTTGTGAATTGAATGAACAACGTCATTCGATCTCTTCAATACGCATAATCATCACCGTTGAACATAGGTGGTCTGTTGGTGGAGGCTCCATCAGCAATATATGTGTTGTTATTTGCTGCCATGGTCCCTTGAATCTTTCCTTGACACTGCTAAGTGCTCAACCCCAAGGCCGAGCTCTGATACCAATTGAAGGTAGTGAAATGTGAGAAGGGAGGTTGAATCACGTTCCAACTATAAATCATATTTCTGAAAATTACTTAAAAATAAATAAAGATCAAGTATAAACTTGTCTTGCACAACGGAAACAATTAGTTAGTAATAAACAGAAACTAGCCTATAGGCAAGGCTATATTAGATCTTGAAAATATATTTACTTTCAAGGTCTTCTAAATGATAAAGGTTAAAACTTTAACCTTCAACACTTAGACAAAATATGATGATGATTGCGCAAATATGTATATGTATGTGCTATGATAAATTGTAAAAACAATAATAATAAAGAGTAGGGAAGAGAGAGAGCACACACAAACTTCTTATACTAGTTCGGCAACGTGCCTACTCCAGTCCCCAGGATTCACCTGAGATTTCACTATCACCACCACAACTAGGTGGACTTTCTTGCCTCTGCTACACCACAAAGGACTTCAACTTGCACCTTCACCAAGGTGACTAACTGCCTTTGAAAACCACAAAGGACTTCCCTAGCACCAACCACTAGGTGACTCACTGCCTTTGACAACTACAAAGGACTTCCCTTGCACCAACAACTAGGTGACTCACTGCCTTTGACAACTACAAAAGACTTCAACCTTGCCTTTAACACCGAAGGACTTTCTACCCTTGTCTTAGACCCACTAAGGACTTCTTGCCTTAAAAAAATAAAGACTTTGTATAAAAGATGTGATTTTTACCAATCAAGAACTTAGATGCAACTACGTTGGAACCTTGATGGATTTTTCTCTCAAAGAAAAAACTAGCAAAGCTAGGATAAACAATAAAGCTCACTCTTTTAAGAATTACAACCTTTCCCCAAAAGAAAATAAAAACTTGAGGTGTAGAGGTTGAAGATGAAGAGAAATAAAGATTCAATTCGACAGCGTTTTGGCACTTGTAAGCTTGGGTAGTCTCTTGAATTCTTGGGAATTGAGGTCTTCTATTTATAGGGAAAAGTCCCTACAAATTTCGAATTCCATAGGTTTATCTCCACCCTTGATTTGAATTTGAAATCTCTTGATCCAATGGTGAGAATTCCTTGATATGATTTGAAATTTGATCTTCCAAAAATAGAAAAATCAAATAAGAGGAAGTTTCATCTTGGCCATTGATTCAAATAATTCCCTTTAATCCAAAGGTTATTATTTGATCTTAAATATGGAAACTTTGTAACCAAGTATTTGAAATAAGGAAACTTCATCTTGGCCCTTGAATTTGAATTGTACCTTGATCTTGTGGTGTGCATTGTTTCATCAAATTTTCACAAAATCTTGCAAAAATTGCAAGCATTTTTGCGCCACTTTAGGGGAAAGAAAGGCTAGGGTTTGTAGCTTTTCTTGCTCCACAAGTGTGCCTCCATGTTGGTACGATTTAGGATTTCACAATTTCTCATTTTTTGAAAATCCTAAAACACCAAACATGGTCTTCCAGGGAATCTTCTATAGGTAGATTCTTGAATCTTGAATATTCTTGAATCTTGAGGCTTGAGATTCTTCTGGAATCTTGAGATTCTTCGGGATCTTGATAGAATCTTCGGGAATCTTCTGGAATCTTCTAGACTTGAAATTCTTGACAGAATCTTATGAGGTCTTCTAACTTCGTGTAGAATCTTCAATAGAATCTTCTGGTCCCGCATGGAATCTTCTGGGAATCTTGTAGATTCATATAGAATCTTTAGGAGACTCACAGAATCCTTTTAAAGTGTCCGTAAAAATATTCAGTTACTTAAATGCAAGATATATTCTAGAATAAATTCTAGATATTTATTTTTAAATCAATTGCATTTAATTCTCCATACAAGATCTTTCTAGATTTCCCCCATATATATATATTTCTAAAGTAATAAGCAATATAGTGTAAAATATAGATTTGATTTTGATTCTCTATTTATTTATGAATTTCGAAAATATGTATATATATTATACATGAATATTTAAATAGAGATTTTTTTTTTATAAAGATGATTCTCTATTCAATTCCATATACTTTCCATAAATAAAACTATGGAAAATCATAGAGTCTTCCAACCAAACTTTCCTTATTTAGAAAAGCTTTGACTTGGTCTTCAAAAATTAAAATAACTTGTATTCCAAGCTATATGTTGCGCCACTTTTGCTCACTATTGTTGTCAAGATGTGTCTTTTTATAATTTCAATTACTCAAGTCCTAAAACACACTTAACAAACAATTAGTCCAACCAAATTAAAACTTTTATTTTAATTAAGAATTTTATCATTCAAAACCTTCAATGATGAGGTAAAGGGTTCTTGGAGATAACAAATCCAACTATACTACTACCGAGAAAGAGCTCCTAGCCATTGTTTTTGCACTTGAGAAGTTTCGCTCTTACTTGCTAGGCTCTAAGGTAGTAGTATATTCGGATCATGCCGCCCTCAAATATCTTTTGAAGAAACCGGAGGCTAAGCCTCGTCTCATCAGGTGAATGTTACTCTTGCAAGAGTTTGACATTGAGATTAGGGATCAAAGTGGTGCTCAAAATTTGGTTGCGGACCATTTAAGTAGGCTTGAGCACCTTCTTGATGATCCCCTTCCCATTGATGACTCTTTCCCCGATGAGTGCTTGTTGAAAGTTGATTTGGTACCATGGTACGCACCTATCACCAATTACTTGGTTGCCAAGGTTCTCCCCCCAAACTTTTCAAAATCCTAAATAGATAAATTCAAAAGTGATTGTAAATACTACTTGTGGGATGAACCATTCTTGTGGAGAATTGGCGCTGATCAAGTGATTAGGCGATGTGTGGAGGACCATGAGACACACTCTATTCTTCGTTTCTTCCATTCCGGCGTGGGTGGAGGTCACTTTGGACCACACCACACAACCCGAAAAGTTCTTGACTGTGGATTCTATTGGCCTTCTCTTAAGAAGGATGATTTTGAGTTTTGTAAGGCATGTGAACAATGCCAAAGGGCCGGAAATAACTCTTGGAAGAATGAAATGCCTCAACAACCCTTACTCTTTTGTGAAATCTTCGATGTTTGGGGCATTGATTTTATGGGGCCTTTTCCGGTTTCTCATGGCTATGTTTACATCCTTCTTGCTGTGGATTATGTTTCTAAATGGGTGGAAGCTATAGCCACCAAGACTAATGATGTTGCAGTTGTAGTTTCTTTTGTGCGGTCTAATATCTTCTGTATGTTTGGCACTAGCTCCAAGAGCGATCATTAGGGACTGTGGGACTCATTTCTACAATAGGAGTATGGACGCTTTGCTCCGTAAATATGGGGTTGTTCATAGGGCTTCAACACCCTACCACCCCCAAACTAACAAGCAAGCGGAAGTCTCCAATCGGGAGATTAAGAGGATCTTGGAGAAAGTAGTGCATCCCAATCAGAAGGATTGGAGTTTGAGATTGGAGGATGCATTATGGGCTTATCGTACGACATACAAGACCCCCATTGGAATGGGTCCGTTTCGGTTGGTCTTCGGGAAATCTTGCCACCTTTCGGTTGAGATGGAGCATAGAGCCTACTGGGCTATCAAGAAATGCAACATGGATCTCCAAAAAGCCGGAGAGGAAAGGAAACTTCAACTCCTTGAGTTAGAGGAGTTGCGCATGGAAGCCTATGAGAGTTCAAGGCTTTACAAGGAAAAGACTAAGGCTTTCCATGATCGCAATATTTTGAGGAAGGAACTCAAGGAAGGGCAAGAGGTGCTACTCTACAATTCCCAGTTGAAATTGATGGCCGGGAAGTTGAGATCTAAGTGGGACAAACCTTTCTTGGTAAAGAAAGTGTACCTGTACGGAGCAGTGGAATTTTTATACCCGCGGACAAACTCACTCTTCAAAGTTAATGGGCACCGACTGAAAATCTTCCACCGAGAGGATGGTGAGACTACTGAGGAGATGGAAGTCCTCCTTTTGGAAGGAGTTGAGCCCCCCTGAGGGGCCAAAACGTCCAACTTAAGGACGTTAAACAAAAGTGCTTGGTGGAAGACAACCCACTGGTAAGTTTTCTTTTTCTAGCATTTAGATTTGCATTTCCATAGGTTAGGAATCATATTTTGGTAGTTTAGGGTCAATTGCACTTCAAAATGGTGAATTTTGCACTAATTTGCTGCATCATGCAGTACTGGTCGCTAGCCACCAAGTACTGGTCGCTAGCGACCAGGTGTCTCGTTGCCCAGCCACCATGACGTAGTCGTCGCATGTTTGCAACCTGTCGCCAGCGACCACAAGGATCGTCGCTAGCGACCTACTTGTCGCGCGGCGGCCACAAAAAAAACTGAAAATTTGAAATTTTAAAAATTGTCAAAACGGTGCGTTTTGGACATCAGAGGATTTAACATTTCCCTCCCACCCTTCTTAACATTTCTCTCCACTCTCATGCACATACATCAAACATAACACATCCACACACACACAAAACCCTAACCACCACCACCCCACCCTAGCCGCCGTCGCCGCCGCACCACCACTGCTCCAGCGCACCTCCGGCCGCCACTGCAACCACCCGCGGCCGGCTTTTCCTTCTCTCTAGTCTCTCTCTCTTTCCCTATCCTCTGGCCGCGAGACCCCCCTCTCTTCCTCTCGCGCCCACACCCGCGGCTCCGCCGCCACTGCGCTGTCCTCCACTTGCGTCGGCCGCGCCGCCCCGCCACTCTCGCGCACAACAACCCGCATCCCTCTTCTTTTCTCTCCCTCTCTTCCTCTCTGCTCCGTCCTACTGTTCTCACAGCAACCGTCGCAGCCGCTAGTTGCTCCTCCGGCTAGGACTTCGATGCTGATCGCCTGCTGCCTGCAGCGACCCTCCTGTTTTGTCGCCGCGTACTCCCCTCGCTGCATTTCCATTCAGCTGCTACCGAGCCACTTCTCAGCACTGCTCCGGTGTCGTTCTGTTCTTGCTCCTGCACCACCTTCGCCGCGTGCCGCCGCGCCTGCGGCCGTCTTCTACTGCGGTTGCTGCTTTCTTCTATTCTGCTGTTGCTGATACACTGTGCAGAGCTGTTCTGGCCTGCTTCCGATGTTCCTGGTTCTGTTTCCGTTCACAGCAGCCGCGCGCCACCACTGCTCCGGCCGCCGCGTTTTCACCCTTCTTCCTCACCAAATTCTCTCATCACCCATAGTAGGTATTAATGTTGTTGTTAATTTCCTATTTAGTTTTGTTAAGTTGTTTCAATTATTGCATTATTAGAATTACTCATTGTTGCTATTGGTGATGGTTGATACTAGTAATTTTCTTGAAGTATTTGTGCATTTAGTATTAGGTTGTGATTGTGTTGATAATAGTGATGTTAAAAATTTGTGTTCTATTAGTTTAGGTTCATGCATATAGTATTCATTGTGTTCATTCTAATTAGGACCATGCATTAAGTTGTGTTAATATTAGTTGATTAAAGTCATTGTGAAGTTCATTGTGGAGCATATTGTTTTTGTTTCTTAAGTGGTTATTCACATCTCTTAGGCATCGTAGTGTTCATTGCATTTAGGATTATTGCATTTAGTGAAGTTTTGTTTCTTTTTGTGTGTCATTCTATGGTGTGGTGGACAACTCGTCTTTCTTTCTAATGCTAATGTGTGTGCTTCTCTTTTGGTATACTGGCTTTTACTCTATTTTCAGATGGCTCCAAAACAGTCTAAAGGAAAAAGACCAATCACGCATGCAAGCCTTCACAGAGGAGGAATTAGCTGGGCATTCGGGGAACCTATTCAGATTCTTCTGGTTAGAAGCTGAAGTGGTTTATCATGAGCAAATGGAGGACAGAGCAGTGATTGCGGAGGCGATCCTGAATTACCTCGATTCGCCAAAGCATGCTCTAAACGGGGTGTTGGCCGCCATTGAAAGCCGCCAATGGGGGTTCGTATTGGCGAAACAAGTCTCCCCCAATGCCACACTCGTCCGGGAATTCTACGCGAACATGCTCCTAGACGATCAACCACATGTTCAGATAAGAGAGAAGCAAGTCCCAGTATCCCCTCAAGCCATAGCTGCATTCCTCAGAGTTCCCTTTGCCGGCAGAGACGATTACCAGAGACTTTCTGCGCGCCCCACTCCTGGGTTCTTGGATGAAGTTAAGGACGCTATCTCATACCCATGAGCGGAATGGGTACTCTCCAAGGAAAATCCTCCAGCAAGGCTGCGAGTATCTTCCACCCTACTGACCATTGAGGCCCGCGCCTGGTTCAAGTTGGTTTGCTCATTCCTTTTGCCGACCGGCCACTTCTCGGATGTGCTGATCAACCGGATGATCCTGGTGTACTGCTTACTCAAGGGAAAGTCGGTCTGTGTGGGAACTTTTGTGCGCAACACAATGAATGACGTCCGTCGAAAGGCAAGGAAGGACGCTCTACCCTTTGCGTGCCTCATCACTCGGATGTGCCGAGCTACAAACGTGGAGGAGCTTCCCACCGATGACCTAGCGGTGAGGATGGACAAAGTAGAAGCAACCGCATTGATCAAGGCAGATGTCCGCCTCAACCCAAATCTCGACCCCCACTCCCGCCACACTCAGAAAAAGGCAAAGAAGAGTTCGGAGCCGAATGATGAACCAGATATTGGGGGTAGCTCCCATATTCCACCAGCGTTGCCATCATCATCTCCGGCGGTCTCCGGGGACATCCTTCAGGCAATTGAGGATATGGGTACCCGTTTGAGAGAGGAGGGAGCAACTTCAAATGCCGCACTCAAGAAAGAACTCAAAGCTCATGTCACTCAAACAATAAATCAAATAGTGGCAAACTCAAAGAAGAGGATCATGAGTAAGCTGACTCAGATCTTCTCATGCTTGAGTGGTGGGAAAAAGGCGGCGGTGAAGGGAAAAGGGAAGAAGCCTGTAGAGGACTCGGAGGAGGAGGAATCAGATTGAGCGACCACACACACCTATGTTTGTATTTCTTTTCATTTTCTTTTATTGTTTTCATTTGCTATTTCAGATTGTTCTCTTTGCATTGTGTTTCGTTTTGTTTAGTTTTTCTTTTTCGGTATCATTGAGTTGGTTGTGAAGCATGCTTGATGTTTTATTGGTTCCCTTGAGATTATTTTGATGATTTGGTTGATAGTTTGTGAATTGCTTGATCAAAACACAAAGAGAATGCATACCATGATCATTTCTGTTGATTTTGGTGAATGATTGTTTGACTTGAATTGAGTTTGTGGCATACCCTTGTAAGCTTTTGTGCTTTAATTGGTGGCACCATTACATGTCACATATCTTTCTTGTGTGTACTTCTCATTTGTGCATGCTAGAACTTGCTTGAATTCTTGTCTGAAACATTGGATTTGTGCATGCATCTCTGGATATGATTGAGGCATTGTTTTTGTCTTAGCTACTAACCCATATAGCCACCCTTGTACATCACTCCATTGCTAGCCCCTTTGAGCCTTTAATCCCTATTCTTTGATATCACCTTAACATCATAGCCTAAATAAAGTGTAAAACAATTTCACATCCCTAACTTAGGCTTAGGAGAGCAAATTTACTTGTTCTTTGTGGTGCTTTATTTTGGAATTGGGATCTTAGTTTAAGTGTGGGGGAAGCATGTGGACACGCTTTGATTTAAGTGTGTGTGTGTGGGGGGGGTAAGCTATAGTTATTTTTTATTTTACTCATCTTGGTGTTTACTTTGTAAATAATCATGTAAATGTCCTTGTTTAAAAACATAAAAAAAAAACAGAAAACAAAAACTGCAAAAATATAACTAAATAAATAAATGAAAAAAAGAAGAAAAAAAAATAATATAGAGAAAAAAAAAAGAAATGAAAGTTTAATGTCTTTTGGTTTTTGTTATCCATTGGTGCTGTATATATTGGTACACTATTTTCTTGTAAGTCTTGTGTTCAATAAAAGGGGGTCATTTGGAAAATTTGGGTTATCTTTTACTAGGTTTATGGGATTTTCTTTGGGGTGGGTAGAGTCATTTGCTCTCCGGCACCTAAGTTTTAGCTCTGCTAGCTTTGAATTTCCCCTGCCCTAAACCTGGCCTCGTTACAACCTTCCTAAGTCCTCTTAATCCTTGATGCACGTGATCTTTCTTGTTGAGGAATGAGAATTCTTGCAAGCATATGGTTATGCATGTCTACCGGCGGTGAGTGTGAAGTGACATAGCCCATACATGTTGGTGAGTTGTGTGATGATACACCTACCTTTGAGTGGCCACTTGTTTGATTTTTGTCAAATGATTAATTCACCTTGTGCATGTTGGAAAATTGATTCTCTTCCTTTCTCTCTTGCAATTCATGAACTTGAAACCAAACCTTGTTCTATCATTTGGAAATTGGTTGCCTTTCGATTAATCAAGCATGTTTGTTGTTGGGTTAGATTCTTGTGTTTGTAGACTTAGGGTGCATTGCATGAGGACATGCAAGTTGTTAAGTGTGGGGGTATTTGATAGGATGCGAAATTCTGAGCATTCTCTGTCCTTATATGTACATCTTGCATTCCTTAAGTGTCTTAATTGTAGTTGTTTGCATTGTTATTGCATGTTTTGCATTTTGGTGGTTGATGTGGAATTTCATTACCTTTTGAAGCTTTGAGTAGACTTTAGTCTTGTTATCTTTTGATGCACTTTTGGGTAGTGCTTTTGTATTTCATGAACCTAGGCTAGAGCTACTTTGAGTCTCGGAAGCATCGGGAGCGTCGGAGCTAAGGAGCGAGCGACACGGAGAACCGGAGAATTTTGCTGCAATGCTGCATTTACTGATACTGGTTGCTAGCGACCAGCATTATGCTTGCTTGGTCGCTAGCGACCACCTCGAGACAGCATCCCCATTTTTATGTTTTTGCAACTTAGTCCTTAGTCCTTTTTTGTAATTAAGTCTCTTTATGTAATTGATCTGAGACACTTTACAGATCATTCTAGTTCATTTCCAAATTAGGTTAGGGTTCTTAGAGAGAGAAGCTCCACCTTCTCTCTAGTTTTTCCATTTTTGTTCTTGCACTTTGCTACTACATTGCTCTACATTTCTCCAAGTTTAAATATAATTTCATTTTCATTTCCAGCATCTTTATTCTTACTTCTCTATTTCATTTATTCTCTTTAATTATGTGTGAGTAGTTCTCTCATTCTTGGTGTTGGGGAATGTCAAAATTCTATTTTCTCTTGAAATCCACTACTAGAATGTTATCTTGCTTCTCACTCTCTTGGGTTTTTAAATGCTATTAAAATTTGCATTGGTGGATTCATACTTGCTGATTTTGATTATGCCTTGAATGTATTTTAATTTCTTGGTTAAGGGATTAAAGTGTGTTTAGGGATTTTTGGGTTTATGTGTTGATTAATGCATTGGCTCATTAATTGAGAGAGTGTGAATAATTCTTGATTAAGAATTGGGTTTGCATGTGCTTAGAGTAATTATACTATTTTGGTTTTGATCAAAGTCATTTCTGTTAAGTAACTCTTGAGCATGTGTAAATTTCATTCTATGTGTTTGATAAAATGCCTAAGTGGGTTTAGGATGGGGAAAATGTGATTTTGAGCATAACTCAACACCAAGATTCTTTTTGCATTGTTAATACCTCTTGCTTGCAAGGTGTTTGATAAAATGCTTAAGTGGGTTTAGGATAGGGAAAATATGGTTTGTGCATGTCTCAACACCAAGGCTTTTCTTGCATTGTTGTTTCCTTTTAATTTCATAGCTTTATTTACTTCTTACACAATCCCAACATTACATATACAATACATATTAGATCAATGAGATAAGCCTCCTTGAGAGACGACTTGGGCTGACTAGCTATACTACTATAGTTATTCAATTCAATCTCTTTTTCTTGGGAAAACTCCTCTTGTTCTTAAATTTTAAATTTATTGTAGTTAAAAGAAATAACGACGCTTTTAGCTACATCAAGGGTCATTGCTTTTGGATTCTCTCCAAATGTTGTTTTTAGCCACCTGTATCCAATTACGTTTACTCGTCCACCTGAGAATGCAATCAGATCTCCTTAATTTGAATGGAAGAATCGCATGTTCGGAGATCTCCATCTTTTTAAATGTTGCGAGGAGTAGCACATCCGCCGAGCTACCCTGATCAATCGAGACCTTTCTCACAAGAAAGTTACTAGCAAGGATGGAAATAACCATAGGATCGTTCAAGTTTTCATCTAATCCCTTAAAGTCAGAAGGGTAGAATGATATTACCGGAGTGAAGGGACAGGTGATATAAGGTTTCGTACTTCCCTCTTCCACAGTCATGATATGTCTGATTGCTCTTTTTCTGGCCGAGCTTGTTTCCCCCCCACATGAAAAACCTCCCGCAATATGATCAATGACTCCTCAAACTTGTTGAGGTTGGTCTATGTTTCTTCGAGGGCTCCTGGTTCGATCTGCACGCCCTCTTTCAGTCGTGTTTCCCCCTTGCTGTATGAATTGTTGGAGTTGTCCTTCTCGGATTAGTCTTTCAATGTGGTATTTCATAGTATGGCATTCTTCCGTGGTATGTGTAACACCATACTAGATAGCCCTTAGTGCTATAGTCATTTAGGGTCATCTCATAAGGGTTACCTCCTGCTATCATACTTATACTTGTTTTTAAAATACTTATACGCGGAAAATACATGGGAGAATTTTTTGAAAATCGTTTGCGGAATATGAACATAAGGACATTGCGTATAGTATAACGATAGTATATGACACATGATGTAGTCTGAATAATACCTCATAAATAAATGGAAATAGACAAACATAGTCTCCCCAAACATACAATCAAGAAAGTAAATAGTATAGTAGGTGTCATCTCATGAGCCTAAAACTGAGACCCATAAGACTCCACGAATAAAAACCATAACTGAAAAATAAATATCGGCTAACATATGTCCGAACTAAAGTAAATAGAAATAAATGCTAACATCTGAAGTAAACATAATCCATAACGTAAAGACGGGAACTGATAAGTCTAAAGACGAATAAACTGTAAAGAACTAAAGCTGCGCGGGCTCCTTATCCGCTCCTATGTCCTGTGGAGTCTCGTCATCTAAAATGGGGGAAAAACGAGGGGTGAGTACTGGGAAGTAACTCAGTAGGGGAGCCGCTCCAGGTTTATTAATAAAATAGGTGTAGCATGAATGCATTCAATTTCATTTATAAGTTCTAAAATCATCTTTCCCGGAACGACTTTCCTAAGTGCCTCTTGTTCATTTTATATCATATGCATACGTAATATATATCATTATATAACTCTTGTGTGTGCTCTACGTGCCATTCAGTCATTTGAGGGAACTTAGCCAATCATTACTCTATGTCACAGTAACCTTTAAAACTTAGACTTGACTTCTAACTTTACTTTACTCGGTCATACACTTTTCTCTTTTGGCCTGCCCATCCTCTGGACCTTTTCCTCCACATCACCGACCCCTAGGCATGAGCTCATCCTAAACTATATTGGGGAGAGGGGGTACTCACCTTCCTTCAGTGATAGAGTTGCATGTCGAGGTTGCCACACCCCCCTCAGCAACAACTACCACATGTCGAAGGTTACATGTGTTTTACTTTAATCTTGAACTTTAACTTTTTCACCTTCCCTCAGCAATGGAGTTGCATGTTGAGGTTTAACACACCCCCCTCAGCCACAACCATCACATGTCGAAGGTTACTTATAACACATACTCATTCACATAGTCATGCATAATCATATAGCATCAAGTCATATAGTTCACATAGACATCTCATAACATCATAACATTCATTAAACAACATATTTATAGCATACAATGCATAATTAACTCATATATATCAGTTACGTAAGTTGTAGAACACATTAGGGTGCATAAAGGGTCGAAACAATTCATTTTTGCACAAACAGCACTGTTGTAATCGATTACACGGGTTGGTAATCGATTACTGTAATCGATTACACAGACTGTTAATCGATTACTGTAATCGATTACGCAGCTCTGTAATCGATTAACAGAGAACAGCGTTTTCTCGCGATTGGGATTTCGGGCATCGTAATCGATTACGAAGTCGTGTAATCGATTACGAAGTCGTAAGATACGATTCTTGGGTTTCCAAAACACGTTTTTCAATAGCCAATGGCCAAAATATGAACCTAACATCGTCCCAATCGATAGGAAATGTTGCCATACCAATTCCAATCATAAAAATACATTTAAATCACTTTCCAATTCGTAAAACCCCTTTCTTTTTCAAAACCAATTTCATAAATCCACCCTTTCATGAACCCTAATAGGAAAAACAACGAACAACATTGAAAACTTCAACAATTCATCAATATACATAAAATTCCATAACAATTATAATGCCTAACCCCTACCTTTTGAAGACAATTCTTGCTCTAGACGGAATCCTAGTTTCACGAACGGCCCGACTCCAACGATGACCCTTATCGGAGAAAAGCAACCGGTAGAAACGTCCGGCTTGGTGAGAGGATCAAGAATATGTAATTATCTTTGGGATTTGGTGAGTATTTGTGGGTGTTTCTTGACGTGGAATGGCTATGGCTATGAGGGTTCTTGAGAGAGAAAACTATGGAGGCTCTAGGATGGTGAGAGAGAGTGTTTCTGACCAAATGAGCTGGAAAAATAGGGTTTATCTTTTTATATGCTGAGCTACTAGGGTTTAAGAGTCATCGTGGGGCCCATCCGTCACTTAAAAACATCCGAAAACTCATTATGCGCGTTGTGTAATCGATTACATCGAACTTGTAATCGATTACAGGCCTTCAAAAAAGCCCAAATCTGAAACTTGACCTGCTGTAATCGATTACCAAGGAGCTGTAATCGATTACTGGGCGTGAAAAACGCCCCAAAACACTTCTAAAGTGTCCCAACTCACATACTAACATTCATACACCCATAATAACTTAATGTAACATCAAGGCACACATAAATACTCATCAAAACACATAACACAGATACTTTAAACCAGGGGAAACATGTTCACTCAAATCCAATTAAGTTCCAATTAAAGTCCATTACCCTAATTTCCTTTAATTAGGACCTAATAAAGATCGGGGTGTTACAGTATGTCCTATTTGATTATGGAAACTACATCTTTTGCTTAGGTCGGCATTGGGTGGTGGCCGTTTTGTGGACGGTTCTGGTAGTCTCAAAAGCCTGGCACTGCAAATCTCGCGAAATATGGTATCTTTATCAGCATTAAGAGGTGTATAATTGTTATACCTGGTTCGGTCGGCGAACCGTGGATTGTTGTTGTTTTTTTGGGGCCGAATTTCATTTCTTGGTCGACCTCTTGGGCGACAATCCTCGTTGTAGTCTACTCGTTTGGGTCGTCTGTAACACCCTACTAGATAGCCCTTAATGCTTAAGACATTTTAGGCCATTTCATAAGGGTTACTTTCTGTTATCATAAATATTTTTATATTCAAAATACATATACGCGGAAAATACGAGGGAGAAATTTTCGTAAATCGTTTGCGGAATATAAAATAAGGGCCTTGCGAAATAATACAACGTATATAAACGTGGAAACAATTATCCTGAATAATACCTCAATAAAATTGAATAAACCATGTAATCTCCCAAAACATACATCAAAACAATAATAATAATAGTGTTATCTCATGAGCCTAAAACAGTGACTCACAAGACTCCACAAAATACAATCCATAAATAATAATATTTGCCGGCTAACAAAGGTCCGGTCTCAGAAACTTAAACATAGAAAATAATCATAAATCCATAGAGAAACAACTCAATTTTCCATATCTAATAAACAAATGCGGAAGCTAAAACTAAGGTTGCGCGGGCCCAAGCTCGCTCCGTCGTCCTGCTGGTACTCATTGTCTAAAAGGGGTGAAATAACATGGGGTGAGTACTTGAAAGTAACTCAGTAGGGGAGTCGTACCGGGTTTATTTAATAAATACGTGAGCATGAATAAATACAATTCAGTTATAAGTTCCAAAATAATATTTTCCCGGTACGACTACCTGTGTGCGTCTTGTTCCTTTTTAATTAACAGTTATACATAACATAAATGATCATCAATGTGTGGTGTGATAAGTGTTTGACCATCATATAATTATATAAGGAAATATAAAATTCTTTGTCTATAACTTATATCTCATATTAATTACTTAAATTATCTTGAGTCTTTTAAGCATACTTAGTATGCCTGTGGATCCGTTTCATTAAAGCACGCCCTTTTGGTGTCTGTGGATCATTTACATTGTTTTGGCCTGACCACCCTCCTGTAACCTCCGCATCATCGACCCTAGGTATGAGCTCATCCTATACTATTGGGTAGAGGGGTAATTTCACCTTCCGCTAATGAGTCGTTACAACCGAGGTTGCCAGCCCCCTGTAACGTTCATCACGAACGGAAAGGCTACTCTGTGTGTTTTTAAATTTCTTTTCACTTTGCACATTAATCTCTTCATATAACATGTACTCATTCATCAGATACATCATATAATTCATTCAAACAGCATATATAATCACATATATTCCATAGGGCATTCATACATATCATTCATACAAGTCGTAGAACACATTAGGGTGCATAAAGGGTCAAAACAGTTCATTTTCGCACAAACAACAGTGCTGTAATCGATTACAGGACCCCTGTAATCGATTAACAGAGAGCACGCGTTTCTGACAATTGGAAATTCACTTGCTGTAATCGATTACGAACTCGTGGTAATCGATTACAGCGTCATAAAACACGATTCTAGAGTTCCAAAACACGATTTTCCATAGCCAATGGCCAAAATAATAACCTAGAATCGTTCCAATCATTAGAAAACAAAGCCATACGAAAACCAATCATAAAAATACAATTTAAACACTTTTTAATCGGTGAAAACATTTTCAATTTCAAAACTAATCGGTACCATTTACCCCTTTCATGAACCCTAATGGGAAAAACAACGAGAACATCAATTCCATCAAAATCATTATCATCATGCATGAAATTTAACATTTAGAATGCCTAAACCCCTACCTCTTAGAAGACAACCGTAAGCTTTGATGACAACACTCTAGCCCGACGTTTCCCGTGAATCCTCTTTTTCTCTCTAAACCCATGAACGGTCAGGTGACAACGGTGACACTTGATGAAGGAAATAAACCGGTGGTTATGTGTATTTCGGTGTGAGGATCAAGAATATGTGGTCGGTTTCTCGATCGGGTGAGAATTGGTGGGTGTTTCTTGGTAATGAAGGGTTTTGGCTTTGTGTATTCTTGAGAGAGAAACCTATGGAGGCTCAAAGATTATGAGAGAGGGTTTTCTGATGGAATGATAGTGGTATTAGGGTTTACTCACGTGGTGGCTTGGTTAAACATACTCTGTAGTCACTGTGGGGCCCGAACGTCACTTAAACGCGCTGAAAAATGCGTTCTGCGCACATGGTAATCGATTACATCGATTTTGTAATCGATTACACATGGCGAAAACAGCTGTAATCGATTAACACGGGATGGTAATCGATTACTGGGCTGTGAAAAAGCTTCAAAACACTTCTAAACGTCCTGACTCGTACCTTAACATCCGTATATCCTTTTTAACTTTTAAACATCATAAAATCACATACTTGGGTACATAAAACACATAGCATACAATACTTTAAGCTAGGAGAAACTTATCCACTCAAATCCAATTAAGTCCCAACTAAGGTCCTTTACCCTTAATTTCTCTTAATTAGTACTTAATTAAAGATCGGGGTGTTACATTTCTCCCCCCTAAAAAGAATTTCGTCCTTGAAATTCATACCTGTAAACATAAGCGGAAACTGACGACGCATCTCGTCCTCCAGCTCCCAACTGAAGTCGCCCAGCCGACCTCCGCCCCAGGCCACCTTGACCAAAGGTACATCCTTCCGTCTTAACCTTTTTACGATGCGGTCAACGATGCTCATAGGGGGTAACTCAAAACTCAAATCATCCCTTAGTTGTACACTTTCCGGCTCAAGAACATGACTAGGATCAGACACATACTTTCTCAATTGAGAGACATGAAAGACGTTATGCAAGTTTGAGAGGGTGGGAGGTAAGGCCACTCGGTATGCGACTGGCCCGACACGACTCAGGATCTCAAAGGGACCAAGGTACGTAGGGCTAAGCTTCCTAACCTTCAGGACTCGTCCTATACCTGTCGTGGGGGTAACCCGCAAAAAGACGTGCTCGCCTACTGAGAACTCTAAGGGTCGTCTCCTCTGGTCAGCATAGCTCTTCTGGCGGCTTTGGGCCGCGAGCATTCTCTCCCTAATCATCCTTACCTGCTCCGAGGTCTCTCTCACCAGCTCGGGTCCTAATACACTAGCTTCTCCTGGGTCATGCCAACACAAGGGTGATCTACACTTCCGTCCATACAAAGCCTCGAAAGGCGTCATCCCTATACTTGCTTGGTAGTTGTTGTTATAGGAGAACTCTATTAAGGGCAACAACTTGTCCCAACTCCCCTGCCCGTCCAGTATGCACGCCCTCAACATGTCCTCTAGGGTCTGGATAGTCCTCTCCGACTGGCCATCCGTCTACGGATGATATGCCGTACTCATGCTCAACTCCGAGTCGAGCGCCTTTTGGAAAGCTCTCCAGAAGCGAGACGCGAACCTCGGATCACGATCCGAGACTATCGTCTTCGGCACACCATGCAACTTCACAACCTCCCGGATATAGATCTCAACTAGCTTCTCCAAGGGGTAGGTCATCCTGATCGCCTGAAAGTGGACCGACTTGGTCAGTCGATCAACGATAACCCACACAGCGTCGTGTCCCGCCTGAGTCCTCGGCAACCCGGACACGAAGTCCATAGATATGCTCTCCCACTTCCACTCAGGTACACTCAGTGGCTGAAGTAGTCCCGACATCCTCCTGTGCTCCGCCTTCACCTTTTGGCAGACTAAACATCTGCTGACTCACTCTGCTACATCCCTCTTAAGTCCCTGCCACCAGAACATCTTCCTCAGGTCCTGGTACATCTTGTCTATCCCTGGATGAATGGTGAAATGGCTCTTATGAGCCTCCTCCAGAATCGCTCTCCGAAGGTCACCACTCGCAGGAACGCACACACGTCCCTCAAATCTCCACAGACCATCTCCGTCCAACCGAAAACCCTGCATCCTCCCTTCGCTAACAGCCTTCAGCACCTTCCCGAACTCCTCATCCTCCTGCTGCGCTTTAGCTATGTCCCTCAGAAAAACACTCGACACCTGAAGCTGACTCACTCTCACACTGGTGGGGATAAGGGTAACTCCTAGGTCAAGGTCTCTAAACTGCTCTATGAGCTGCGCCTCTCTAACCATCATGTGGGCCACGCTCACCGTCTTGCGACTCAACGCGTCTGCCACCACATTCGCCTTTCCTGGATGGTAGTTCAGCTCAAAATCGTAGTCCTTTAGGAACTCCACCCAGCGCCTCTGGCTCATGTTCAGCTCCTTCTGATCAAACAGGTACCTAAGGCTCTTATGATCAGAAAACACCTCAAACCTGACTCCATAAAGATAGTGCCTCCACATCTTTAAGGCAAACACTACCGCCGCAAGCTCCAAGTCATGGGTAGGGTAATTAAGCTCGTGTGGCTTCAACTGCCGTGAAGCATATGCCACAACGTTGCGATGCTGCATTAGCGCGCAAGCCAGCCCCTTCCCTGAAGCATCACAGTAAACCTCGAAAGGTTCACCAGGGTCCGATAACGTAAGCACTGGAGTCGAGGTCAATCTCCTCTTCAACTCCGTGAAGCTACTCTCACACTCGTCCGACCATACGAAAGCAACGTTCTTCCTAGTAAGCTTCGTCAAGGGTAATGCTATCTGGGAGAAGTTCGAAATGAACCTACGGTAATATCCGGCTAGTCCGAGAAAACTCCGAATCTCCGTCACCGTAGTGGGTCGCTCCCAGCTCATCACAACCTCTATATTACTAGGGTCTACGGAGATACCTCCCTTCGACACCACGTGCCCCAGAAACTTCACTTCCTCCATCCAAAACTCACACTTAGACAGCTTGGCGAACAACTTCTTCTCCTTCAGCACCTCCAACACTACCTTCAAGTGAATCTCATGCTCCTCATGCGTCTTTGAATAGATAAGAATGTCGTCGATGAAGACAACAACGAATCTATCCAAGTAGGGTCTAAAGATCCTGTTCATGTAATCCATGAACACTGCTGGAGCATTGGTCAGTCCAAAAGACATGACCGTGAACTCGTAGTGACCATAACGAGTCCTGAAAGCCGTCTTCGGGATATCCTCATCTCTTACCCGAATCTGATGGTACCCTGACCTCAAGTCTATCTTCGAAAACACCTGGGCACCTCTCAAATGGTCCATCAAATCATCAATCCTCGGCAGTGGGTACTTGTTCTTGATGGTCACTTTGTTCAGCTGCCTGTAGTCGATACATAGTCTCATACTCCCATCCTTCTTCTTCACAAACAGAACCGGCGCTCCCCATGGTGATACACTAGGTCTAACGAACCGTTTCTCCAACAGCTCCTCCAACTGTGTCTTAAGCTCCGCCAACTCTCCGGGTGCCATCCTATGAGGTGCTATGGATATGGGTCCGGTCCCGGGCATCAGGTCTATAGAAAACTCGACCTCTCTGGTTGGGGGAAACTCGGGTATATCCTCAGGGAAAACCTCCGGGTAGTCTCTCACTATGTGTAGCTCACTCAACACCTGATCCTTCTCTATCTCACTAGCGGCGAGGAAAACGTAAGCATTGCTCATAACCCCACAACAGTTCAACCTAATAGCACTAACATATAGGTCTACAGGGGTGACACATGCAGAAGGAATAGAAGGAAAGATCACAGACTTTGCATGGCAATCAAGCAGGACTCGATTGGCGGACAACCAATCCATGCCTAAGATAATGCCTAGACCTGTCATGGGCAAGCAGATGAGATCAAATGTAAATGCCCTATCATCTATATGGAACTTACACTTTATGCAAACTAAGCATGTCCTAATGGGTGCAGCAGTAGGGGTGGATACTAACAAATCAAAAGGTAGTTCTGACATATGCAAACCTAGGCTCCTAGCATGATCATGTGAAATGAATGAATGTGTGGCACCGGAATCATACAGTACAACTAAGGACTTGCCATAAATCATACACGTACCCCTAATGAGATCGTCGGACCGCTCTGCGCCCTCCGCTGTAACCGTGAATACCCTGCCTTGGTGTTGTGGCCTAAGAAAGGAAGAAGGTTGTGAACCTGTAACTCTGTAGTCTCTGGAGATGTGACCCGGTTGGCCACAACGATAGCAGACACTCTGCCCGACGCGACAAACCCCAGAGTGAAGTTTGCCGCATGTGGCACATGGAGGTCGCGGTGCTGCTATCGCCGGACGCGGCTGTTGCTGCTGCTGCTGCTGCTGTGGTGGGCGTGACTGAGTCTGTGGCCTGCGAGGCTGGCCATACGGCTGAGAGCGTGCAGGGGCGGGGCCGTTAGTCTGCTGAGGGGCCGCACCCCTTCTCTGAGCATCGACCCTCTGCGGAGCCACTGGACGGCTCGTCTCCTCCACAATCCTGCAGGTGTCTACCATCTCCCGATAGTCTCTGATCTTCATATGCTTAACCATCCTCTTGATGTCTTGGTTAAGCCCAGCACAGAATTTCATACACTTCCAGCTCTCCTTTAAGTTCTCCTGGTAGATCTTAGAAAACCGTATGAGCTCCTCAAACTTAGCAATATACTCTGGAATGGTCATAGAGCCCTGGCGGAGATCAAGGAACTCCATCTCCTTGTCCTGGCGAACTGTCTCTGGTAAGTATTTCTCATAGAACATGTCCTTGAACATGTCCCATGTGATAGCTACACCCGCCGCATCACAAGCGCGACGAGCGTCGTTCCACCAAGAACGCGCCTCCATCTGTAGCATGAAAGTAGCCAGCTGCGTTTTCTGGACCTCTGTGCACTGAACCACCGTAAAGATATCCTCTATACCTCTCAGCCAATCCTCGGCTTCATAAGGGTTAACAGTGCCGAGAAAAGGAGAGGGATTAGCCCTCTTGAAGTCAGCAAAATAGGAACTGCCGTTACCCGCAGGTGGTGCTGCAGGTGGAGTGGTGTGCTGTTGTGTCATATGGTCCACCATCCTGTTCATGGCCCTTGCCATCTCCATGAACGCCTCCGCAGAAACCCCGCTTCCTTGCCCGTTTTCCTCATGAGTGTCGCCATCGTCCCTAGTGCGTCTTTTCTGTGGTGCCATATTCCTGTGCACACAAAACAAGAAATATTGAGTTGATCAGGCTCCATATTACAGTTGTGTATGCATAGTTACTATACAGTAAAACAGACCAATCATGCACCCCAGACTAACTAAAACACATAAGAGGCATACGCATGATATAACTAACGTGCATGCAACATTAGCATAACAGGTCCATTACCCCAAGCCCTGTAGGATAGACCGACTCTGATACCAAAATGTAACACCCTACTAGATAGCCCTTAATGCTTAAGACATTTTAGGCCATTTCATAAGGGTTACTTCCTGTTCATAAATATTTTTATATTCAAAATACATATACGCGGAAAATACGAGGGAGAAATTTTCGTAAATCGTTTGCGGAATATAAAATAAGGGCCTTGCGAAATAATACAACGTATAT
>CM024268.1:13319761-13377005 GCA_013621005.1 Aeschynomene evenia
GCAATGGCTCCAATGTTGTCACAATAGAGACCTATTGGGTCCTCAATGCACGGAACCGTACTAAGTTCAGAAATGAACTTCTGATCCAAACAATCTCTTTGCTGCATTACTGCCAGCAACATACTCGGCCTCTATTGTAAAATCGGCGACTGTCTCTTGCTCGAAACTCTTCCAGCTCACAGTCCCGTTATTAAGACAAAACTCATAACCTGATTTTGTCGGTTGGGAAACTAGCATCAGTGTAACCCTTTACAACTAGTTCTTTCTCACCTCCATATATCAAGAATCAATCCTTAGTTCTTCTCAGTTACTTAAGGATATTCTTGACGGCTGTCCAGTGACTATCACGGGATCTGACTGGTATCTGCTCGTCATGCTCAAAACATACTAGACATCTGGTCGTGTACATAACATAGCATACATCATAGATCCAATTGCAGAAGCATATGGAATCTTACTCATCTGATCCCTATATTTGTGAAAGGACATTGATTCTTTGAGAGTGTCACACCATGTGACATAGGTAAGAACCCTTTCTTTGAATCATGCATGTTAAAGCGTCTCAACACTTTATCTATGTATGTACTCTGGCTCAGGCCAAGCAATCTATTTCATCTATCTCTATAGATCCTTACACCCAATATGTAAGTGGCTTCGCCCAAGTCCTTTATTCAAAAAAATTCACAAGCCAAGTCTAAATAGACTGTAATGTCAGGACGTCATTTCCAATGAGTAGTATGTCACCCACATACAAGACCAGAAATGCAACTGTGCTCCCACTAACCTTCTTGTAAACACAAGGTTCATCTTCATTCTTGACGAATCCAAACTGTCTCACAGTGTCGTCAAAACGAAGATTCCAACTCCTAGAAGCTTGCTTCAATCCATAGATTGATCGCTGTAACTTGCATACTTTTGCAGCATCGTCTCCGATGTCAAAACCTTCGGGTTGTGTCATGTACACATCCTCAAGGAGATTTCCATTAAGGAAAGCAGTCTTGACATTCATTTGTCATATCTCATAATCGTAGTATGCAGCGATAGCAAGTAAAATTCGAATGGATTTAAGCATAGCGACAGGTGAAAAAGTTTCATCATAGTCTACACCATGAGTTTGCTTGAAACCCTTTGCAACCAATCTTGCTTTAAAGGTAATCACATTACCATCCATGTCAGTTTTCTTCTTGAAAACCCACTTACAACCTATGGGTTTTACCCCTTCAGGTTGATCAACCAAGGTCCACACCTAGTTAGTGTACATGGAATCCATTTCAGATTCATGGCTTCTAGCCACTTTTTCAGAATCAGGTCCAGTAATGGCCTCCTGATAGGTAACAGACTCATCTTGATCCATGAGCAGCACATCACCCTGTTGAGTCATGAGAAATTCATATCTCTTAGGCAGGTGATGTGTTCTGTCTTCTGACCTACGTGGTTCTTGTTACTTGAGCAGGCTCTTGTACTACAACAACTTGTGTACTCTGCTCTTGTTCCACCTCCGGTAAAGTTTCTTCTTGTGGTTGAAGTATTCTTCAATTTCTACTTTGCTCCCACTGGCTCCAATGAATTCCTTCTCAAGGAATACACCAGTTCACGCAACAAACACTTTGTTGTCAGATTGGTTGTAGAAATAGTATCTCATGGTTTCTTTAGGATACCCCACAAAGAAGCACTTTTCAGATTTAGGTTCAAGCTTATTAGACACCTGACGTTTCACATAAGCTTCACAACCCCAAATCTTCATAAAAGACATACTGGGTCGTCTACCAGTCCACATCTCATATGGTAGCTTTCTACCGTTTTGGTTGGAACACGGTTAAGTGTAAATGCTGCATTAAGACAGCATGTTCCAGAAAGAATTTGGAAGGTTTGCATGACTCATCATTTATCGAACCATGTCTAACAATGTTCGATTTCTTCTCTCAGAAACACCATTCCATTGTGGCGTTCCAGGAGGAGTGAGTTGGATAGTATCCCACACTCTCGTAGAAAGTCATCAAACTCTTGACTCAAGTATTCACCTCCTCGATCTGATCGAAGGATTTTAATACTCTAGCCAAGTTGGTTTTCTACTTTATTCTTGAATTCTTTGAACTTTTCAAAGGATTCTGATTTGTGTCTCATAAAATACACATATCAATATCTACTGAAATCATCAGTGAATGTGATGAAGTATTGAAAACCACCTCTGGCCAAGGTATTGATGGGTCACATACATCGGTATGTATAAGGCCCAAAAGCTTAGTGCCCTTTCACCCTTGAGTGAATGGCGCCTTATTCATTTTCCAATAAACAAGATTCACATATCTCATATGATTCATAATCAAATGAGTACAACAATCCATCTTTATGGAGTTTTGAAATGCACTTCTCATTTATATGGCCTAAACGACAATGCCAAAGGTAAGAAGGATTCAATTCGTTTGATTTGAACCTCTTAGTATTAATGTTATAGATGGACGTTTCAAGATCAAGAACGTAAAGTCCATTAATCATAGGTGCACTACCATAAAGGACATCATCATAATAAATTGAACAACATTTGTTCTTCATTATAAAACTAACCCAAGTTTATCCAAACTGGAATTAGAAACGATGTTCTTCTATTGGCAGATACATATAACTATCTCTAACTGAATAATGAGCAATGGGCAAAGTCAAATCATAACTTCCTACAGTCAATGCAGCAACTCTTGCTCCATTTCCAACTCGTAGGTCGACTTTTACCCTTCGTCAATGATCTAATCTCATTTACACAAATAAACAAGTGAAAACTACATCGAGTATCTAATACTCATGATGCAGAAGTAGATAATTGACCTCTATAACAATCATACATGAACTGGAAGTCTCGCTTCCTTTGTTATTCTTTCATTCTTCCAGGTATTTTGCACAGTTCCTCTTCCAATGTTCAGTCCTACCGGAATGGAAGCAGGTGTCCTCTTTAGACACATCGCCCTTAGGCTTCAAGGCTTTCAGCTTGGGAATCTCATTGCCCTTGCCCTTTGCCTTGTCCTTGCCCTTGGACTTGCTGCTTTGCTTCTTTTGCTCTTTCCATCTTGAACCATCAAGATGGCCTTTCCTTTTCCCTTTGATAGAGTTGCTTGAGGTGTGTATGATCATATCATACGCCTCCATATGCTCTCATGATGTTTATGCAACTCAGGGGTCAAGGTAGCAAGTATAAGACAACAAACCTCTAAGGCTTTATCCTGATGCTTCTTAGAAGCATCTTTGTCAGCCCTAGAAGTACTTGCAGCTGGTGTCTCCTTAGGAACAATTCCTTTGAGGACATTTCTTTTCATACTTGAGGACAATCCTCAAATTTCTATACCAGTCTAGAAAATTTGTTCCAGACAACTTATCCTTCTCAAGGATAAATCGCAATGACAAGTTATTTAATGCGTGTGATGTCATAAAAATCACAGAAATAAAATATGCAAAGTGAGTATCATGACATATATAATATTTAATTAGGTCTTTAAATAAATATTTCTCCCACTATTTTATTCAAATCAATGACCCTCTACATTGATTCGTAAAATTTTCCTTTGGAATATTTTATAGTGGGCCAAGATCCATATTTCATCTAGCTTTAAGTCAACTTTGGTTGATCGCTTAAAGTTTCGACTATTTAGGTAGGAAACTCTTTCCAATTGTATCTTATACAATTCTTGGATAGTTGGGTGAATCACATCTTATTCTAATTCATCTTATGAATTAAAGCCCAACTTTTCATTGCCTCTAAGTCTCTCAATCTTATTGAATCTCACTTAGTTAAGTCAAACCCAATGGTTGGCAGTCGGACATTACTTGCTTGTCCTATCGCGCCTTACTGCTATAGATAAGAGTGCCCTGCTTTGGCAGACCCACACTACATCGATAACAGTCTTGACGAGTGTCAGGCATCGGAAGGCTATCATGACTTAATATTTTATAATGAGGGGTTTTCATAAATAGATCTCACCATATAATGTTAAACTATTTAACATATATAATTCATACATGTATCTCATACATATATATAAAACATGCAAATGCAACATACATGTAATAATAAAATAAAATAAATAAAGCATATGAGAACTTATATACATGCATCCCATGACATGATAAAAGAAATACTTTATGTCATTTTAATCAATCACAAACACGCGCTCGGAATAGATAGCACGAGGTTCTCGAATTTTAATTAAACATATTAATTAAAAGATCTCAAATTTGAAATGCAAATATATCATATATATAGGTGTTCCGTTTTAACTAATCTTATTAATTAAAAGGATTTCAAAATTTGAAATATAGATACTCCATATATATAGATGTTCTGTTTTTAATTAATCTCATTAATTAAAATATTTCAAAATTTGAAATATAGACATTCCACATATATAGGTGTTCTATTTTAATCAATCTCATTAATTAAAATGATTTCAAATTTTGAAATATAGATACTCCATATATATAGATGTTATGTTTTTAATTAATCTCATTAATTAAAATATTTCAAAATTTGAAATATAGACATTCCACATATATAGGTGTTCTGTTTTAATCAATCTCATTAATTAAAATGATTTCAAAATTTGAAATATAGATACTCCATATATATAGATGTTCTGTTTTTAATTAATCTCATTAATTAAAATATTTCAAAATTTGAAATATAGACATTCCATATATATAGGTGTTCTGTTTTTAATTAATCTCATAAATTAAAAAGATTTCAAAATTTGAAATATATATATATATATATATCAAATCATCCATTTGCTGATTTACGTGAATGAATGGAACCATTATATTGGTGCTAAAGTCACAACTTTACGGAACTATTTGAAATATATACATATGGCGCAAGAAGCAAATCACCCGGCGCTGTTGAAGATTGTGACATGCATTTGGCATATTGGTTTTAAGGGATTAAATATTTTTAAAATTCAAAATAATCATACTTCAAAACCGAATTATCTTGATATGGATACAAGAATTTCAAAATTCAAGAATAGCCAATCTGAGCCATTCTTGGCCAAGATTTCGAAAAAGAAATAAATTTTGAAATTTGAGATAGTCATATGGATTCGAAAATACTAATTCATCACCATGAAAATAGCCATATGGATTTCAAAAATTCTAATTCATCATCAAGAATTCAAATTTTTGAAAATAATGATTGAACACATATGAATTCAACTCTTGAATTTATGTGTCTCACATGTTTCTGAAAATCAAGTTTATACAAGAGTGTTTCTTAACCACATATATCAAAATCGAATTTTTGACAGAAACACATCATAACACTATCAATAGAAACATGCTTTTATGAATCCATATTCACAGAGAAACAAAAACCATGTTATCACATAACATGTATATTTCGAGATTATCATATAATAAAATGAACAAAAGATATTCATACAGAAAAAATCAAAACCATGTTTATCCCATAAACAAAAACAAAAACATAACAAAACCGTATTTATCATATAAACAACAAGTAATGTCATCAAACAGAAGTATGTTTTCACAAGTGGCTCTGATACCACTGTTGGGAAATCATGCATATAGAAGCAGCGGAAAACAAAAATTTTACATGCAATTCCCTCCCATAGACCCTTGTGAAATATCATAAATCATATTTGATATACCTGTTGAAGCGTGACAGCTACACGAAATAATTTATGTCAATCCTTCCGACGCAGTAGCAGCGGTGGCCTTTAGAAGTCCACACAGCAGTTGTGGTCGTCACACGTCCACCTTGATGCTCCTCTGAGACTCTCTATGCTAGTAGTGAATTTCAGAGAAAACAAGGATTAGCTTTCTCTGAGTGAGAGTGTGAGAATTCAAGATTCTTATGTGTTAGGCTAGGCTCATATGTGTTGCTATTTATAGCCAACACTCCACTCTCATCTCATAGAAAACTTAAACCTAGTTTGTGCCTTATTGGGCCCATCTGATGTTAGCCCAATGCAATTAAATTAGTCACACTAATTTAATCTAATTAAGCATCAATTTAAAACTGCTTTAGTGTGTGACCCTATAGGTTCTCATAACGTTGGCAATATTATTAAATAGTATTTAATAATATAAACAGTGAGTGGTATCTAGCAACACATCACTGTTACCCAAGTTATGAGAAAGTCAACGGTTTGACATAAGCTTTACGTGATCGATGTTATTGTACAATTCAATCCCTTTGTCCAAACATCTAGATTTAACACAAGCATGGAATTAGTCATCTTGTATCGTTAAATCATTAGTTTCTTGATTACCGAGTAGACTGATAAAATTAAATGAGATTAATGTCACACATTAATTCATTTCAGCACGACCATGCATTTACCCAGTCCTACTCATCAAGGGGCCCATAGATATATCTCTCATAATGTGAGAGGGACAAATTCTATCTACGTTACTCGCACCGCCCACATGACTCGTGATATGCCTAATGACCGCCTTTATAATTACCCTGTTATGGATAACATTTGACGGTATCAAAACACATAACTCCTCATGCAGCGGATCGCAGTAACTTCAAGTCAAAGGACTACATGTACCATCATCACTATGAGAATCACTTATGACATTCACATTACAATCCATGTAGTGTTCTCAAGGCGGGTCAATCCAGTATACTACAATTATACCTATGTGTAGACTTGATATCACATATCCATAACCTGTGAGAAAAGGTTATCAATCCATACACATACTAGCCTCAATGCATTACTGTTGTCCTGTTGGTTCAGTAATACTTGACTAGGGACATTTAAGAATGAATTCTCACTATTAGGTCATGTACGTAATATTTAATATTTAAATAATTCCATTCTAAGGACTTCATAATGTTCATTAAAATAAATAAACAATTAATGAATGAAATGTCTCATATATATATATATATATAAATATATATATATATATATATAAATATATATATATATATATAAAATGTCATAACATCATAATAAAAACGCAATTATGATTGGCCCTCTAGGGCATACACCAACAACCCCTCCCTACAACACTCATCACAAGCTGAAGGCTACAGGGTATTTTAATCTTTCAGAGTATCAGAGATCTTTCAGAACGTCTTTTAATTATCACAAATCTTTCAGAGTTAACAGAGATATTTCAGAGCATCAGAGTATCTTTCAGAACATCTTTTAACCTTTACCGGATGACAGAGTTAATTCATTCAGAGCATTTCATCATAATATATATCATTCATCATAAACATCTCATACAATAATTACATATACATATAAACATGTTTTATAGCTCATATAATCATATATAAATCATGCATAAATCATATATAACATTTATACAAGTCGTAGAACGCATTAGGGTACATAAAAGGGTAAAAACATGTCAATTTATACTCTTTAACATCATGGAATAAACATAGCACATTCACTTACTTACTCTGACATCATGGAGAATAAATAAATACAACTCTTTATCAAATAAACATGATATACAACTACTTATAAATATTATTCTCAATGCTTCTATACCTTTCATGTCATATGATCTCGTTTATTTTATTATTATTTCATACTTATACTTTATTCTAGTTTTACTTGTATTTTATACTCTACCCTTAAGTATCTTGTAAACTCTTAATTTTATTCATCACCAATCTTGTCTTCTATACTATTATTGTTACTATTACTATTATCATTATATATCATATATTATACATGTTGTTGTTCTTACGGTATTATTCTTTTATTATTATTATTAGGGTTAATATTTTATTATTATCTTCCCTATTAATATTACTATCATTATCATATTATTATTCTTATTTCTACCTGTTATCTACCTATTATTAACTAATATACATGCTAATAGGTATAAATTTATGTAATAATAATATGTAATAGTAATATACATATACTATTATATATATATATATATAATGGTCGCTCACGTTGCCAGGAACACGCTGCCAGGAATGGAAAATTAGGAATGGCTCACGCCATCGTATATATATATATATATATATATATATATATCATGTGTATCATAATTTTAACTTTAGCCTTATAAGGAATAAACGACTATCACATTAATCTCATAAAATTATCATCAATATGCATGAAAATAGAATGCCTAAACCCCTACCTCTTGAAGACAAAATGCTAGAATGCAAAGAGAAACCCTTGTTTTCCCGACGTTGCTCTCGTTGGAAACCTCTCTCTAGCCCCACGAACGGTCCGGTGATGCCGGAGACTCTTAACGGATAAACAGAATCGGTAGAAAGCTCCGGCTTGATGGGAGGATTAAGAATATGAATTTATTTTCTGGATTGGGTGAGGTTTGATGGGTGTTTCGTGGAGTATCAATGGCTTAGGGAGCTCTTGAGAGAAAGATGGCTATGGCGGCTCAAAAGAAAGAGGAGAGTGTTTTTCTCAATTGGAGAGGGTTACTAGTGTTTATATAGGGAGTGGCTAGGTCAAGAGTTATTGTGGGGCCCACCGTTACTTAAATTACTAAAACACTCCAAATCCCCCCAAATAATACTATAATGCTCATATAATTTTTCTAATATTTAAATATAAATTAAAATACACACATAGGCACATAAAATAAAATAAATAATAATATATAACACTAATATTATCTAATAACATCATGTAACTCATATAAATATTTTATATCATCATTCCTAACCATATGCATCATCTAAATACCAATTAAAACTCATATATGCATCCAACATACTCTCCCACACACAATGAACACTCACATAAATACACATAATTATCATGACATATAATTTACACACGTAATTCACATAGCATAGAATGAACACATATATACACACTTAAATCACGTCACACATAAGGGTTTGACTAGAAGAAACTTATCCACCCAAACCGAATTAAATCCTAACCAAGGTCAATTACCCTTAATCTCACTTTATTAGGACTTAATAAAAGTCGGGGTGTTACATTTCTCCCCTCCTTAAAAAGAATTTCGTCCTCGAAATTCGACACTTCTAACACAAAAACAACACAAGGGTGTGATTAACACACAAGAAAACACGTGGAGGCCAAGATCAACCAGGGAAGAGTAACCATCCATGGTTAACTAGCTAGGACAGTCAACTCTGAATCAGGGTCAACCATCCTTAACAAACCTTGACTAGACCTTAACAAAACTACAAGTAGCTCAGCTTCAGGCCTAGGCATGCATCACACAATTTCCACCGTACTCTCGTGCTAAATGGGTCCCATACAATGATGATTAAGGCTAGTCATCACCATAATAAATCAAACAAGCAAAACATAAATGCTTACCCCCGATGATATCGTCTGATCGCTCAACACAAACTGTGAACACACGTCCCTGGTGTTGTGGCCTAAAGGAAGAAGATGATGGTGGACCTGCTACCTTGCAATCCTTGACATAATGGCCTGCCTTCCCGCAGCGAAAACATGTATTCTGACCGAGGCGACAGACACCGCCATGAGGCTTGCCGCACGTGGCACATGATGGTAGGGCGGGTAACGCTTGAGGTGCTGCTGCGGCTGGGCGTTGCTGTTGTTGCTGCTGTAGAGGTCGAGGCTGAGACTGAGTCCTAGGTGGCTGACCATATGGCTGAAAGCGGGCAGAGGCGGCGTGGCTGGTCTGCTGAGGTGCCGCACTCCTCCTCTGAGTCTCAACCCTCTGCAGTGCAACTGGGCGGCTGGTCTCCTCTACGATCCTGCAGGTGTCCACCATCTCTCTGTAGTCTCTGATCTTCATGTGCTTAACCATCCTCTTGATGTCTTGGTTCAGCCCAGCACAAAATTTCATGCACTTCCAGCTCTCCTTCGGGTTCGCCTGGTAGATCTCTGAAAATCGAATGAGCTCCTCGAACTTGGTGATGTACTCAGGTATGGTCATGGTGCCCTGACGGAGATCAAGGAACTTCATTTCCTTGTCTTGGCGAACAGTCTCCGGGAAGTACTTCTCATAGAACATGTCCTTAAACATGTCCCATGTGATAGCTACACCCGCCGCATCAGAAGCGCGACGAGCATCGTTCCACCAAGAACGTGCCTCCATCTGCAGCATGAAGGTGGCCAGTTGTGTCTTCTGCACCTCTGTACACTGGACCACTGTAAAGATGTCCTCGATACCCCTCAGCCAATCCTCAGCTACTGAAGGATCCGTAGTGCCAGGAAAAGGAGAGGGATTGGCCCTCTTGAAGTCAGCGAAATAGGAACTGCCATTACCCGCAGGTGGTGGCGCTGCGCGCTGTTGAGTCATGTGGTCCACCATGCGGTTCATGGCCCTAGCCATCTCCATGAATGCCTCCGACGAAACCCCGCTTCCTTGCCCATTCTCCTCATGATCATCAGCATCGTCCCTATTACGCCTGCTAGGTGCCATGTCCCTGTGCACACAAAACAATGAACATCGAGTTGATCAGGCTCCATATCAACGCTAAGTATGCACAATTACTCTGACAGTCCAACAAAACGATCATGCACCTCAACACTAACTAAAACACATAAGAGGCATAAGCATGATATAACTACCTTACATGCAACAATAGCATAACAGGTCCATTACCCCAAGCCCTGTAGGATAGACCTGCTCTGATACCAAAATGTAACACCCTACTAGATAGCCCTTAACGCTTAAGTCATTTTAGGCCATTTCATAAGGGTTACCTCCTGTTATCATGTATTATCTTTATATTTAAAATATAATACGCGGAAAATAGGCGGGAGTAAATTTTCGAAAATCATTTGCGGTATAGAAAATAAGGGCCTTGCGCATAAATACAACGATAATAATAAGCGATACAAACATCTACTAAAATACTTCATCATATAATAACTCCCATCAAGTAACAAACATGAAGTAAATACTAGGTCTCACCCCATAAGCCAAAAACTGTGACCTATGAGATTCCACCATAAATATGAGTAAATAAATAGCTGCCGGCTAACAAAGGTCCGGACTCAGAAAAAAATAATAAATAAATAAACATAGCGGAAGCATAAAAGTCATAACATCTGATAAGGAAATAAAACATGTCTCTGATATCTAAGGAACTACATCATAAACTAAGTCTGCACGGGCTCCTCGTGTGCTCCGACATCCTGCTCTGTCTGCTCCTCTAAAAGGTGGGAAAAACATAGGGTGAGCACTGGGAAGTGACTCAGTAGAGGAAGCCGCCCCGGGTTTAATTATAAAATAAGTGAAGCATGAATGAGTTTAATTCGGATATAAGTTGAAAGTCAATCTTTCCCCGGAACGTCTTACCTAAATGCATCTTGTCCATTTTATTAATTCGTATAACATATCATAATTAAAGGTCCATGTGTAGTGTACTATGTGCTTCTATCACAATCAGGGAAAATATAACATAACAGAACATTTATCAGAACTTTCTTTCAGAGCATCTTATCATTAACTTTTACTTTAAATCTGTCAGACATGGCAAAGCCTCCCTCCCATCCTTACTCCTACAATCCGGCCCCTAGGTATGAGCTCATCCTAAAACATACGGGGAAGAGGGGGTACAGTTCACCTTCCTCAAGTGAAGGAGTTGCAGCCGAGGATGCCACCCCTCCCTACAACACTCATCACAAGCTGAAGGCTACAGGGTATTTTAATCTTTCAGAGTATCAGAGATCTTTCAGAACGTCTTTTAATTATCACAAATCTTTCAGAGTTAACAGAGATATTTCAGAGCATCAGAGTATCTTTCAGAACATCTTTTAACCTTTACCGGATGACAGAGTTAATTCATTCAGAGCATTCCATCATAATATATATCATTCATCATAAACATCTCATACAATAATTACATATACATATAAACATGTTTTATAGCTCATATAATCATATATAAATCATGCATAAATCATATATAACATTTATACAAGTCGTAGAACGCATTAGGGTACATAAATAGGTAAAAACATGTCAATTTATACTCTTTAACATCATGGAATAAACATAGCACATTCACTTACTTACTCTGACATCATGGAGAATAAATAAATACAACTCTTTATCAAATAAACATGATATACAACTACTTATAAATATTATTCTCAATGCTTCTATACCTTTCATGTCATATGATCTCGTTTATTTTATTATTATTTCATACTTATACTTTATTCTAGTTTTACTTGTACTTTATACTCTACCCTTAAGTATCTTGTAAACTCTTATATTTTATTCATCACCAATCTTGTCTTCTATACTATTATTGTTACTATTACTATTATCATTATATATCATATATTATACATGTTGTTGTTCTTACGGTATTATTCTTTTATTATTATTATTAGGGTTAATATTTTATTATTATCTTCCCTATTAATATTACTATCATTATCATATTATTATTCTTATTTCTACCTGTTATCTACCTATTATTAACTAATATACATGCTAATAGCTATAAGTTTATGTAATAATAATATGTAATAGTAATATACATATACTATTATATATATATATATATATATATATATATATATATATATATATATATATATATATATATATATATAATGGTCGCTCACGTTGCCAGGAACACGCTGCCAGGAATGGAAAATTAGGAATGGCTCACGCCATCGTATATATATATATATATATATATATATATATATATATATATATATATATATATATCATGTGTATCATAATTTTAACTTTAGCCTTATAGGGCATAAACGACTATCACATTAATCTCATAAAATTATCATCAATATTCATGAAAATAGAATGCCTAAACCCCTACCTCTTGAAGACAAAATGCTAGAATGCAAAGAGAAACTCTTGTTTTCCCGACGTTGCTCTCGTTGGAAACCTCTCTCTAGCCCCACGAACGGTTCGGTGATGCCGAAGACTCTTAACGGAGAAACAGAATCGGTAGAAAGCTCCGGCTTGATGGGAGGATTAAGAATATGAATTTATTTTCTGGATTGGTGAGGTTTGATGGGTGTTTCGTGGTTTGGAGTATCAATGGATTAGGGAGCTCTTGAGTGAAAGATGGCTATGGCGGCTCAAAAGAAAGAGGAGAGTGTTTTTCTCAATTGGAGAGGGTTACTAGTGTTTATATAGAGAGTGGCTAGGTCAAGAGTTATTGTGGGGCCCACCGTTACTTAAATTACTAAAACACTCCAAATCCCCCCAAATAATACTATAATGCTCATATAATTTTTCTAATATTTAAATATAAATTAAAATACACACATAGGCACATAAAATAAAATAAAATAACATAAAATAAAATAAATAATAATATATAACACTAATATTATCTAATAACATCATGTAACTCATATAAATATTTTATATCATCATTCCTAACCATATGCATCATCTAAATACCAATTAAAACTCATATATGCATCCAACATACTCTCCCACACACAATGAACACTCACATAAATACACATAATTATCATGACATATAATTTACACACGTAATTAACATAGCATAGAATGAACACATATATACACACTTAAATCACGTCACACATAAGGGTTTGACTAGAAGAAACTTATCCACCCAAACCGAATTAAATCCTAATCAAGGTCAATTACCCTTAATCTCACTTAATTAGGACTTAATAAAAGTGGGGTGTTACACATAACATAACATTACTTAGAAAGATAAATCTCTATAGTCATCTATAATAAGTTCCTAACCACCTAGCATGTTACTAATACTACTACTACCACTACACATACACATGCAATATTATCTATTTATTATCATTATCTTACTTAATTATCTAATCATCTAATTATCAAACATACATATATGCTATGAATGTTACACTACATACAAGATCTCCATTCACCTGGATAATCCTGAGACTGGAAAGCACCGTTAGCTCCGACTTCGGTTATCAGCACCGTACTTGCACTTGGCGTGCAAAAAGACCCATTAGGACCACATAAGAAAGGAAAAACGAAATTTTGAACTAAGGTTGCTTTCGAAGCCTTCGCTAGCGAGCAACTGCTAGTCGCTAGCGAGGGACCGGTCGCTGGCGAGCTCCTCTTGCTCGCTAGCGACCCTCATGCAAAAAGGGTATAAAAGACTTTTCACTCACCGTCGGGAACTTGGTCACCCAGAGGCAGAAAAGGATAGTTAATAATTTTAAAAGTTAGACTAATACAAATGATAGTTAATTTTATGATGTAAAAAAATATTTGTCATATTTTTATGAGTTTAATTTTAATTCACTATTAGTAAAAAGTAATTTTACACAAACATTGTGACATCCGTATTTCTATAGCTACTTTGATTATGATAGATTTGACTATATGCTTAGCTATATGCTTATGTGAATGATTTGTGGCTATATGATTATGTGGATACATGCTTATGTGGGTGATTTGCGGATGTGTGTTCATGTGGATAGACTTGGAAAGTCGTATGAAGATTGAAGAGATTGTGATTGCATGACTCATGATTTATTATATTTAAAAGGATTATTTTATTAAAAGCATAAATTAGTATTTAAATATTTTACTACTATTTTACGTGCATGAAAAATGCGCATGTGCATCCAAGATCATAATGTTTCCTTTAGATTAGTGAGTGATCTCCATATTTTCTCCATGGACCAATAGAACTTGAGGGCCCTACCTCTAACCAAGTAATCATTCCACCCACCATCGCATAAGAAACTATTATTTTATTCCACCTATGACTACAATTTTGACCATGACCCACAACTTGCCTTTGATCGCCACTTAACACCTTTTGATCATCCTACAAGTAACATGACTAAACTATAGAGATCATCACTTATTTAATTATTCTAGAGATGCAAAATTTAAATAAAATCCCTCCTTAAAATTCCCCTCCAAAACTGTGACCATATACATACACATACACATGCATAAATTCATCTTATCCTAAATTAATCTACACTAATTCAACCTCATGATGACACCTTTAGCCACTTCACCAAGAAACCTACATGCAAGCCTCCACATATCAGCTCTTCCCTTAATTCTTGCTTCCACGGCCCCACCAACCCTCCACTTCATCCATTGCATGGAAGCCACGTCACTTGACCACTTCTCAAAGTCACCTCTTTTGACTCATCATTGCACCATGTGCACCAATACTCCACATGGATCACTTAGCCCTGATTTAATACCATATTTCCCTCTTGTTTTCGTGCATAAATCCACCTCCTACATGATCAATATACATCAGACCTAATTAGAGCCATTTCACACTCCATAATCCCCCTATGATACCACCATCACACCTAGATGATTCTAATCACATTACAACACCTCTAAACTAATTTAACCAAGCAAACCACTCTTTCCACTCAACCATTTCATGCACCCTACCACCCTTACACCACCTTCACTTCAGAACCCAAACACACACTCAACCTCCCTCCCATTGGTTGCATGCCTTTTACCATTTGACCCCCATCATGACACTCTTTCTCCAAAACACTCTAACACTCCATTCAATCATTAAAACACTCTCATTATCGTGGCTCACTCCTTCAGATCTCCTTTCTCATTCCAGAATCTCTCACTCTCCCCCTCAACACACTCTCAAGAACACCCAAGCTCATACACTCACAAAAGAACACAAACACCACTATAGACCTCTATTTCATCTCCAATCTCATATCCATTGGTTCTGATCTCTCCTCTATACATCCAACATCTTTCTCATCCTCTCTCAACCATTCTCAAGTGGAGAAACTCGACCTAGGAGCTCCATAACCGAATCCACCTGCAAAGGACCCGTAAAAGCTCCAAGAACACTATATTTAAGTGAGTTATTTAACCAACTATGTGCTATCCTTTTGATCTGAGCATACCATTTTAAAAGCCATTTTACATGTATTAAAATCTATATTTCATGATATCTAAACTCCTACTTTAGAATCAATAACATGCATTTGAGAAAAATCCATTTTTAGAACATGCATGAACATATTCTTTGCATGCAAGCATTTTGATGTTTTAAATGGAAATATACATGCATTCAACCGTTTATAACTCTTAAAGATGTGTATAAATGATTTTTTATGGAAAAGAATCAAAGGAAATGGACTAAAATAAGTTTTGGAAGCTAGAACACGATTCTGCAGAAACTTGGTTTCTGTCAGCAATCGCGCGCTAGCGATAGTGAGAAATGCGCTAGCGGCCTTCTTCAGAAACCTCAGCACCTTTTTCATTAAAATAGCTTTTTTGCATAGATATCTCATTCTAACATACATGGACCACTTTAAATGTGTTCCTTATGTTTTCAGAAACTTTCATGCTCCATATTTTCAACTTGTAACCTTTGAAAATTATTGGATGAAACATTTTATGTTCATAAGCTTGAACCTATTTTTGAAGCTTCTACAACACGCGCTAACAGCCACAGGCTCGCGCTAGCGGGGGAGCAGGACGAGGCAGGCGCTAGTAGCTGTGCGATGCGCGTTAGCGGTTGTGCCCAGAAAACCCATGGAAATGTTCTTATTTTTTATCTTGATGATTTTAATGGTTTTGAATGATTTTAAGTTTCTGGAAAGATGAAAATACGCATATATACTGACATTTTATGATTTATACTAATTATTTCATTCTTAGGATATTTTCTATGAATATTAGATTTTTACGTGTTTAAAATTAATAAAAACTCAAAATATGGATTTTGTACAAAAGAGCCATGATTCTGGAGTAGATGATTTTAATACTGGAATAAGGTATTAAATTTCATGTATATATGAATAAATATTGATATTTGCCAAAACAACCTTTTATGTTATAACTTGAAATAATGGCCATAATATAACATGTGGTAATATTGCAATAATTGTGATTGTGAATATAGATGATATATACATGTTAATATGCATTTTTGAGATAATCATACTTGTTGTAATGTGATGATTTACATGATATATTATGAGTAAATACTGTTGTGGCATGATAATGATGAGTATGAACCATTCAAAGTGCTATTATGTGAAATCGGTGAATTATGATGATGTGTATACTTATTTGAATCTATTGGATGATTGTTATTCTCTGAAATCAGAATGCATTTGTGTATATATATGTTGTTGATATGATGATGATGTTGATTATGAGGATGTGGTATGGATGATGATTTTATTATGATTGATAATCTTGATATGATGATTTTATTCTAATGATGATGATATCATTGATGAGTTGATGATTGTGAGAAGTGATGAAGTGGTGAGAATTGTTGAAGTGATGAGAAATGATGATGAACGGGAATGATGATGATTGATGATTGTGATTTGTGATTATATTATTGTTATTGCTTGCAAATATAGCCATAAAACAGAACTATTGATTAGCCTAGATCCAGCCGTTTGAGGAGGCAAACGGTGGTGCACTCTCACAGGATAGGGAGCCCTGTGTGGTGAGATGTAGTTCTCTGGCAGTGGGACACGTAGTCCTTGCCGTATTTTTTGGAGGATACCTTGGAGAAGGGTGTATACCGGTATCAAGGCCGCCAAGTACCCAGAAGCAGGGTGTATTTCGGAACTGCTGGCGGGTTTATTTGGCTACCCAAAAGTAGGGTGTATTTCGGTAGGCCTGGAAGTGTTGTTGTTAGAACGTATGTTCATGAAAATGGAAAACGGCTAATCTCTAGTAATGGGAGACGAAGATGCTCTGAAGTGCGGAGTGGTCCGGAGTTCTTCATAGTACGACCTATGGGAGTTTCGTTGAACGCAACGCACGTTCAGATACTGCGTAGGTTGCTAGATTCACGAGAACTTAGAAAAGATAACTAGATTCTCCTAGATCGGATAAGTAAGATGTTTGACCATTAAACAATAACTCGATCTTTTATGTGAAAGCTTGTTTTAGAAAACTCGTGATATTGCTTCGAATGGCTAGAATTGACGCATGAGTGCGTAGTCCAAGTGCCCGAAACAACTCGCTGAGATATTTGTATCTTCTCTTATTGCCTCAATTCTAGATGATGACGGAGCAGCCGCCGTGACCCTCATGTGATGGTACTGTTGATGGGCACACGCCGGACACAAGCACGGTGATCATCTCATCTACAACTCGAGAAGCTCGAGATCTCTCGCGAGACTTAGTTGTCATTTCTTCATCCTTGTATACCCCGGTGCAGAACCATCTTGGGTCGACTCTTTCTTTCCTTTCTTGACTTCCGGTCAGACGTACGTTGGGACGCAATCATTGACCACGAGGAGGACCTTCTTAGAGATGAAGAGATGCCGATACCTAGAGATGGGACTTGACAAATACCAGGCTTGCGGAACCGCGCGTGCACCTGCGACTTCTTTCATTCTAGCTTTTCATTTACCAGTCTTTGTCGTCGATTTCCCTTGCATTTGATTAGTTGTACCTCTACTTTGTTATGCCTATTTGGACAAGTTTTATGGATTACTGTATTATCTATTTATTCCAGACATATGCTGCAGCTTTGCTTGCAAGCTTCAGATACTACTGTTGTTGTTATTCATCTTCATTTATGATTATTATTAAGGCTCTTTGATTGTGTTTCACTATTTCGTTGCTTCATTCTTTCTTCTATCCTTTGTTTGGTTAAAAAAAAAACGTGTGTTTTTCCTAAGTAACATGTTAGCAAGTTAATTGCAACCTATGCGTAATTAGCGAGTTAAGGTGTTAAAGACATTCAATTATAGATTGACACATCAGCAAAAGTCTTCAACTTAACCATTCACTAACTAAAAAGTCTCACAAATATATATATATATATATATATATATATATATATATATATATATAATATAACAGAGTTAGCTTCTTGAGGTGCTGACAAGTGGCGCAGCCTCAATGAACTAACTTTAAATGATTCTATTTTAAGAAATTAATTAATGAGAATTGATTTGAAATTTTTTTTGAGATTAAGCACGTTAATTAAAAAAGGAAATATATGTTAGAATATAATAGTCATAATGTAAGATAATATTAATTGATTTATTTTTATTTTTTTAATCTTTGGTAATTAAAAAAGATATTTTTATCATTATGTTTTTTTGATTCATATCATTATTGAGATCACCTGAGATTATATAAATAAAAATATGTTAAAAGCTAATTCTACTCCAAACATTCTCTACAACTTTTTTTTCTCTCTTCTATGTGTCAAAAATGAATAATCAACTCTACTTTTCTCCACCTCAAGCAAAAGATACAAGGTTAGAAAGAAAAAATATTATCAATCAAAAACTTCATTCAAGGTAAAATAGAGGTATTATCAAATAAATTTTGTGACTTATATGAAAAAGAAAAAATATGTTGCATTGATCTTAGTTTAAAGACATAATAGAAATGTTAGAGTGTGTTTTGCAACTTTGGTATGTCTCATCTTTTAACATATCTGAGTCAACTAATACCATTGAAATAGTGTTAGCGCATGAATTTGTGAGTATATGTACATGTGATATCCTAGAGCTTATTCTGTATGTTGATTTTTATTATTATGTTTCATGCATGTAATTTTCTAAAATTTTAACATGTTAAAAATAAGGTATTGCAATCCATGTAACAATTGGAAAGACATTTGATATACAAGTTTAAACCCCTAATGTCTGAGAAGAGTGTATATATTATGTCTTATTTTGATGTAACATCAAATGATTGTTCTTTTCGGACTACAAGACATGAATATCGTCTAAACTTTTAATATAGGACCATTGTTCGCAACTGAGAGAGTGAAAAGATTCACAACCCAACATTATCTAACATTTTTTAAATATTTTATTCATATTTCATTTGTAATTTGTTCCCTCTCCTCTCTATAATTTCATTTATTATAAAATAATTTTGTTTATAAAAAACAGACAAATTTAATAGTGTATCATTAAAAAATATTTACTAGAAGAATGAATCAAGTAACGAAAATGATAAATCACAAATCATTATAGTAAATTTTAATCAATTAATAAGATTTGAATATTATCATAGAATACTTTTTGGTAAGAATGAAAATAGTTGAGGAATAAATCATTCAAAAATATTTATAAAAGGAAAAAATCAAGGAAATGAAAATTACCTAAATTAATTAAGGTTATTTAAGTATATTATAACTAATAAATTTCTATCATTAAAAGGTATATATATTATAGAGTAAAATCAGATATAAATGATTTTTTTTATAAGATTGCATTTATTTAAATTGGTTAAGAATGAATATTCATTGTATATATTAAACTTTTCAGTTAGGGTTAATTAAAAAAATGTTATTAATCACTCCTAGAACAACCCTGCAATTAACCTTTTATTTTAGGAAATAATTTAATTTACTATGAAACATGATTTGATGTATTTTAACGTGAGTTAATATGATTTAATTTGATTTAATATGGTTGATTCTCATTAATATCAATAATTATATTAATTGATTCAATAATTGTATGAATAAAATTTACCCTATATATAATTAAGTTACCTTATTAATTGTACTTAGATGATTCAATATTATTGTGATTTGTAAGTAAATGATTGAATACGTAATTGATTCAATATAATATTATATTGTTCTTGATATGTGTTTAATTAATTGAAAAATATTGATTTAGTATTATTTGAAAATTATTGATCATATCATATGGAGAGAAATTTTTTTAAGTATTATAAGATGTAATTGATTGGTTTGAATGTATGTATATTAAATGTAAATTGAAAAAATAAAACATAATTGATTCTGCTCATTTTGTGGAATTCTACAACGAAGTTGAATTTAATTTTACAAATTAAGGATCATAATGGAAAATTTTTTATTGGAGTGATTTATAAGACGTTAATTTTAATTTTTATTAAGACTATTTTTCGTCTTCACTATATATTATAAGTTGGTCAGACCATTTTCAATCATGTTGATTTTCATTTCTTAGTTAGGTTGGAATAAGCCAAACAATGATGATGATGACGGGATAATTTTTTACATTTCCCACGATGAACTAACTTTAAAAATAATATGATGAAACAAGTCCAACTGAGTATATTCTTCTAATTCAATTTTATATGGTTATGGGTATATAAGGATAAAAAATTGAATAATTTGATTTATCTTTCATCATTCCTTTCATTTCTATTTAGTGCTATTTGGTTTTTATTTTAAATTAAATATATATGATTTAAAATTTTTTAAATAAATAAATAATTATTTGTAAATTATATCAATCAATGAAAATTATAATTTAAATCTACTTTCAGTTGATAATTTATATTAACAATATTTTAATTAAATGCCTAACTAATAGAGTAATCAATCAGAATGCACATTAATGCAACTTTACTAATATATATATATAATTTATGTGATTAGATCATTTTAAAATTTTAATTTGAAAATAAAGTCTAACAATGATATCATTTATCTCCCATAAATATATTTCAACCAAATAATATCAAAATAATGTATCAATAAAATTTATTACATCCATTTATAACAATTTTCCTATTAATTATTAATAATTTTTTAGATCTAAATTTTTAGTTATTAAAAATATATGATACGATTATAATAAAATAAAAATAAAAAATATATAAAAAATATATGTATAACAAACATTTAATCATTTAAATCTTTGATTTATAAGTAGCTGCTATCAGTTTAGATTTTTTCTATTTTAATCAATTATAATTTTGTGATTTTTTTAAAGTAATGAATATTAATTATAAATTTTGAAATTTATCTACAACATTAATGATAATAAATAAGAATTATACCTTAACATAATTTAAAAATTATAAGTGAAGTATTTAGTTGTTATAGGTGAAATTCAATTTGATTGAAATTATATTTGATTGAAATAAATGTATAACAAACATTTTATTTCAATAAATTTGTTTCAATATTTTAATATAAAATTACTTATCATTAATAATTAATTATTATATAATATATTTATCTTAATTTAATATTTAATAGCTTGATTTCTATATTTTATTATTCAAAAAATAATTCCCGTACAATTCACGGGAAAAAAAATACTAGTTAATAGATATGATTTTTTACACTACAAGTGCATAACAATTAAACTCTATTTTTATATTGATATTGTACTGAAATTAAATCTAAAAAAAAATCAAAACCAAAATAATTTTTTCTTCCGTGTTCAAAAAGAGAAAAAACAAGCCAAACCAAAAAATTTTGAACGAGAAGAATAGGGTTTTACTTGGCATTTAATCTCTTGTTTTGTTGGTTCACACTCACCCTCCACACCCAACCGCCAATCCTATCCCCACATGTCTTCCAACGGCGTCTCCTCCGCCGTTCCGGCGGCGGAGCCGCTCCTGTCATCGAGCCGGAGCTCGGAGAAGCTGAGCCTTCCATCGCTCCAATCGAAGATGAAGTGTGACCCTGAAAGCTACGAATCGGAGCTCATCCTCCTCCGAAACCAGTTCGATTCCTCGGTCGATCTCTTCCAGCAACAGGCAGCCGCGAACCTCTCCTCCATCATTGGAATCGGCGGCGATTCCTCCGTCGCGAAAGACCTCGGTGACAGGGCCATGTTCCTCGCCCACGTCACTCCCTTCTACCCGAAGCACCTCGCCGGTTTTCCTCAAAAACTTGCCGATTTGATACGGTGCGCCGCACGCACTCTCCCCTCGGGGCTCCGTTGCGACCTTGTTCAGGCTCTTATCCTCCTCGTCAATCGGAAGGTCTCATTTTTCTTCGATTATTAATTAATTTGATTCGAGTCGAATTGGTTTACTACAAGATATGTTTGATTTCTGGTTTTTCGTTTCCTTTTAGTCTCTGTTTTCGAAATTTTGTGAGAAAAATGAAAATAGAATTTACTTATCAACTGTTTCGTTGATACAATATGCACTAAAAATGGAAACAAAAGAAACAAAATTGTTAACATAAAATGAAGAGATTATCTTTTATGCACTGACTCATCCAATCATATGCTTTTGTTCTCAAGACTTTCAAAGTAGTGTGTAGTGGAGGCAAACGTTTTTGCTTATGTGACGACATACACTGAAAGTGGATACAAGTTAAATCATGCTATGAAAACGAAGAAATAAAGATATTATAGATTTTGAAGTTGAAAAAAATTAGGAACTAAGTGTCCAATCAGTAAGTTCTTATTTGTTGAAGATGTTGAACTGATTTGATTTGAGTTTTGCAGTTTGTTGGTATTGGCCAAACACTGTCATTGTTCATGGAGCTTCAAACCCTAGGTGACAGGACTCTGAAGAAGATGGCTTTTGATCATGTAGTGCACAGCATTAGGCACATGAACAAGAAACATAAGAATGAAGCAAAGAATCGGGCACTTCAGAACGTGTTGTTTGTGATGCTGCAGGTTTTTGTGAATTCTGAATGAATTGTACCTTTGGTTATGCTGCTGGTTGTATGGTTTCTTGTGTGATTGGTTTTATTAAAAGTGGTGAACACAATAATTTCAATGTATTTTGTGTTTTTTAATAGCAAGAAAATGAAGACCTAGCTAAGAGAGCATTCGTGACACTGTGCGAGCTTCACAGGAGAAAAGTGTGGTTTGATGAGAGAACAGCAAATGCAATTTGCAATGCTTCTCTTCATCCATCATCAAGGTGTGTGTGTGTGTATGTTTATGTTAGGTGACAGGTGAATATTCCTAAATTTTGGCTCAGGCATTAGATTGTAATTTTATGCTTGTGTTTATCAGGATCATGATAGCGGCTTTATCATTTCTGCTTGATTATGAGAAGATTGAAAACGATGAAGATAGTGATGATTCTGATGGTGATGATGAAATGACTGAATCGCCTCAAGTTGTCCTTACTAGGGAGACAATTTATAAGGTGAGTCCTTGAGGGTAATTTATAACTGGTGAATTAACTTTGTATAATATTTTTTATTGGTGGCTTTCTTCATATACATTATTTTCCATCCGAAACATACTAGCAAATTGTTTATATAAGTTGATAGGAAAGGTTGTAGCTTTGATTTTTAAGTACCTTCATATTTGAATCCATTTTTGTGACGATGATAGGATCATCGAAACTTGTTTCCGATAGTTCTTGAAGTTTGCACTATTTTCTTAATTAATTGTTGTTTGTTGTGCTGAAATTCAGGCAAATCACCAAGGAACAACAGCTAGCAAAAAGAAAAAGAAAGCCAAACTGCAACGTGCCATACGCAGCATGAAAAGGCGGCAACGTTTGTCCTCTGAGAGGAATAATAACAGTTATTATTCACCACTTAACCATCTGAAAGATGCACAGGTTTGTAAATTTTTTTATCATCATGTAGGTATTAGATATGCTTTGAATAGTTGAATTTGGATTTTTTGTTTATTTGATCAACAACTCCATTGCAAATGGACTGCAGGGTTTTGTTGAGAAGCTCTTCATGCGCCTTCGCGGTTGTAATGAACGATTTGAGGTGCATACTCTAATTTAAATTAATAAATACACCTGTATTACGGCTGGCAAATGTTTTTGATTTATTTTCAAATCTGTTACATACCCACATGGTTTAGGGGAGTAAATTAGAAAGAGTAAGGGTACTTTGGGGTTTAGGGCCTTGTAACCAATTCTGCCAACTTAGCAAAAAGGCAATTTGTTAGAGGAGAGAGAATAGAGAGTGTCTTTATTCTTTATAAGAGGATGAGAAAGAGAGGGGAGGCATTCAGAAAAGTTGGGAATTAGGACAGACCTTAGGAGAGAGGCAGGGCTCTCGAATTCCTCTTCCATTGTCTTTTCTTTATTTTCTATTCTGTTATTGTCACTGTTACATTCCTTCCATTTCAGTCTAAATATATTCTACTTGAAGGAGAAGAGAGACACACTGATTCTCTCCATTTATCCATCTATTTGTGTTGTGGTTTGTATGTGAAGTTTAGTACCAGGTTCTTACAACTGGTATCAAAGCTCTCGTTCTTGGGAGCCCTGTGCTGGAAACAACATGAAAGTTGCTCCAATGGAAGTTACAATGGAGGTAACACATAAGAGGAGTTTCCAAAATTTAATGAAAAAGATGGCTATGGGTAGGTTCTATATACATTTAAGTTTTGGGATGCTAAAGGAGTACCAGAGAGGCAAAGACTGCAGGAGAATGAGAAGGGATTAACAAATCAGTCCCTAAAATGGTTCAGATTATGGAAGAATCGCAGTTCAGAGGCAACATTAAGCACCTTCCAGCTTGCATTTCTTTACCGCTTCTCAGATTTTAGGGACATTCTACCACCAGCTAATCAGAATGAAGTTCTAGAATGGGAACTAGAGTTTAAAGAGGAAGCTAAGAAAGAGGAACAGGAGAAAGATGGTGGAAAATAAAAAATCGACGCCAAGTTCGAGGCGTCTATCAAAATGACCGAATCAGAAAAACCAGAGACGCATGAGGGGGGTGACCACCAGAAGAAGAAGAAGAGGAATAGTGGTTAGAGACAAGGGACTGTAGAGTTAGCAGCATCAGGTCAGGATGCTCAAAGAGACACTCAGACACCATGAGCCTCGGGAAAGAGGAGAAAATCAGCTCACCTTCACCGCCAGAACTGTCGGACCTTGAGGCTGCGATAACAGTGGCTGCAGAACGACTTCCACCACCAAAACTGCCAGATTTTGAGCAACTAACCACAATAAGGACACTGCCAAATTTAGAGCCACAAACAACGGTCGGAGAATCACCTTTGTGGGTGGGCGAAGTTGGGATGCAGGAATTCAACCAAGATGCGCACGGGTACAAGCAAAGAAAAGGGGCAGAAGGAGAAAACAAGGAGAAAGAGGAGAGGAAAGAGGACAGGGTCGTCATACGCCCCCCGCCGGCACCACCTGACTTGTCGGCGCCGTGGAGAGAAGCTGCCGTATTCACCTTGACGAAGAAGAACACCACTGCAGGAAATCACATGAGCACTGCTGTGTGGAAGAAGAGAGAAAGAAAGCGGGTCAAATAGTGGGTAGGGCAAGCATGTTTCCAGGTCAGATTCTTGATTCAACGAGTCAGGCCCACATTAACAAGAAAAGGAATAAGGCATCTGATGGGAAGTTAATGGGCCAAGCCCAAAATTGCAAGGTAAAAATTAATACAGTTCAAATGGCTGTTGGGGAGAGTGAGGCCCCTTAGCAGAGCCATTTCTTTTATCAATTTATGAGGCACTTAAGTGGGATGTCTCCATTTTTAATTTTGAGGGGAACTCCTTTTCTACCAAGTGGGGTATGAATTTACTGCAGAAACTATTGGTAACTTATTTAATTTCTGATGCTCTTCAAAGTGACAAATACAAGGGGGCAAAACATTGGGGTCACATTCATTTTGTCTCAAAGGACTTCACTGCACAACATAGCCAAGAAAAGAATATTGGGAAATTGCAATTTGCAACATCCACAGCAGCTAAGTACACGATGGTTGAGCAAAATCTTGTCAGTGAGAAGGTATTCTCCTTTTGGTTGAATGGGGATCCAAATGCCATAAAGGGTGGTGAACTAGGTTTTGGTGGTGTTGACCCAAGGCACTTCAAAGGAGAGCACACTTATGTTCCAGTCACTACAAAAGGTTATTGGCAGATTGAAATGAGAGGTTTTTATACTGGAGGTGTTTCAACAGGTGATTGTGAGGGTGGGTGTGCTGCTATTGTGGATTCAGAAACATCTTTGCTTGCTGGTCCAACTAGTGTTGTTGCCAATGATTTGAATCTGATGGTAATGACCTGTAGACTGCAGAATATTACTTGTTGGCTTTGAATAGAGTGTCCTTACTCTTTATAAGAGAAGAGGAGAAAGAGAGGGGAGGCATTCAGAAAAGTTGGGAATTAGAACAGACCTTAGGAGAGAGGCAGAGCTCTCGAATTCCTCTGCCAGTGTTTTTTCTTTATTTTCTATTCTGTTATTGTCACTGTTACATTCCTTCCATTTCAGTCTGAATATATTCTACTTGAAGGAGAAGAGTCACACTGATTCTCTCCATTTATCTATCTATCTGTGTTGTTGTGTGGTTTGTGTGTGAAGTTTAGTACCAGGTTCTTACAAAATCTTCTTATGGTTATTCAAGATTACAGATATACTGCTTTTGACAATTACCCTGTGTAAATTTTAGGTTAAGATGATGATGATGAAATTGATTGCGCGAACGGTTGGGCTTCACCGGTTAATTTTGTTAGACCTTTATAATCATCTTGAGAAATATATTCAGGTATCTTATTTGATAAATTTGGTGAAATTTGGTATCTGTATATAACTGAAATGTGACCATGGTGTTATATGCATTATGCTAACAGCCGCAGCAACGTGATGTTACAAATTTGATTGCTGCAGCAGTTCAGGCTTGCCATGATATGGTATGTATGCTTGTTATTTTTCTGAATTATATTGCTCTAGTCAATAGTTTTGGCATTTAAATTTTGGTTCTTTACTAGGTTTATTGTTTATACTATGCTTTCCTTATGTTTTGCATTGTATCCTATCTTATTCAAGCTGTTACATGGATGCAGGTTCCTCCTGATGCAGTTGAGAACTTGTTCAAAGCAATAGTAGCACGATTTGTGCATGATCGCTCGCGTCCTGAGGTGACTTTTGTTTTTTTTTTTGGTTTACTTGATGGTTGATATGGGCATATTGCTATCTAATGATAGGAGCTTTAAATTTTGATATGCTGATGAATTTCGTCAATATTTTTAGGCTATCACTGTTGGATTAAATGCAGTCAGGGAGATATGCATGCGGATGCCATTGGTAACTACTTCAATATTCTTCTCCTCTGGACATATCTGTATTCTAATGATTAAGGTTTGATAAAATGTATCCTGTCCACCGATGAGGATGTTGACAGAAAGGTTTTGGGTTTCATTCCTACCTCTGGTCCTTCACTGGTAGCTCAATAGTCCCTCCGTAGTACCATGTTTAGTAAGCTTGTTGCATGCTCTGACCTTGGAATGTGACAACAGCTTTTCCTCCTAAACTTTTATTCAATGTGACAACAGTTTGTTAAGTTCCTAATTGCTGTCTTTGTGCTGTTGTGATCTTTTGATTTTGCAATGCAGTTGATGAATGAAGACTTACTAGGAGACCTTGCTCTGTATAAGAAATCACATGAGAAAGGAGTTTCAATAGCAGCTCGATCTCTGATTGCCTTATTTAGAGAGGTGGTTCCCCCGGCTCCTTTGAGTAGTTGTGTGCATGTGTTGTTAACACAGTACTAAACTCATAGCTTTAGTCCACAATCTAATTTATGTTGCTTGTTTGCAGATTTGCCCTTCACTATTAGCTAGGAGGGACCGTGGGAGACCTACTGACCCTTCAGCAAGACCAAGAGCCTATGGAGAAGTTGATGTTGTGACTGATGTTCCTGGTGCTGAGTTGTTGCATGTTGTAGACAATGATGATGAGCAGGAGAGTGGTGATTCTGATGACTCTTTATGCAGTGGCTCTGACAATGACCAGGAAAATGATATAAGCATCAATGATGATGATGAGGAGGAGAACCAGCTAAACAGTGATGATAATTCTGAAAGTGATGATGATGACGAAGCTAGCAAGGAAGATGTTGAATCAGAAGATGAAGATGAGATGAGTTCTGATTGCGAAACTGGTGTTAGCGATGCTGAGGATGTTGAAGATAACGGGGCTGACATTGAAGACAATGAACAGGCTGATGAAGAGGCTGCCGAGGTTTCTGAGCATGAGGATGGTGATATGCATACTTTTAGCAATGATAAAAGTGGAAAGAAAGACTCAGCAAAGAAAAGGAAGTTCTCCGATTTTGACGGTCAACTTGTAGCTGCCGATACGAGTCTCCGGGCTTTGAAGAAATTAGCAGGGACAACAATGGAGCATGCCCAACCAGAATCTACAGATGGAATTCTTTCTAATGAGGACTTCCAGAGGATCAAGAAACTAAAAGTTTGCTACCGGGCTCAGTTCTTATTCAGTAAGATCTTTTTATAACAGTTGTAGCTTCTAGTTAGGACTCAGTTCAATATTTTCTGGTGATTTATAGGCAAAACAAGAAGTAAAACGTACATTTGCTCAGCATGGGCTAGCAACGTCAGCAACTATTAAGGTTCCAAGTTCTGATCAACTAAGTTTGAAGCGAGTGGATGGTGCCATGCTCGAAGTAAGTACCGTTAGCTGCATAAATTGGTTTTTAGATGATCTCTTTCTTTAATCCATGCCATAAAGAGATAGCGTAAGCCTTTGACTAAATGAGATACATTTTAGTATTTGCTCTTGTTTTATTTTATTCTTCACTTTCAATCATGAAGTTTACATATTTATGGTTGGTCCTTATAGGTTCATGTAAAGAAAAGGATGAACAAGGAAGAGAGGCTTGCATTGGTTAGAGCAGGAAGAGAGGAAAGAGGAGAATACCATGCGCGAGCAGCTGTTAAGCAGAAAAAGGTATGCTGTTTGTTCATTACTATTATGCCTTTTGAAATGCATTGGAAATTTAACTTCAATTCAAGATCTCCACATTATTTGGGTCCTTTGCACGTTTTAATTGTTCTTTAATTGTTATACCAAACATGGAGATCTTGAATTATCAGCAAAATGTTGAAGGCAGTAGGAGGCACCAAATCTTAGGTTGTGTTAGGTTCCAGAGATAGGACACCTATATCAGACAGTGGAGACAAACACACAATTAAAGTCATGTCCCATCTCCTTCTTGTGTCTGTCTTATCTAAGAGCCAAACGCAGCCTTATACACATGATACAAGTCAAATCAACAAAAAGGCCTAAACATAAGTGATTTGTTTAAGAATTTAATTTTCATCCACTGACAGCGTACCATTTTTTTACACAGTTATCCAATCATATGCTTCCACATCCGTCATAATTGTATTTTCTCTCTCACACTACCTGAAAAATATACAAACGGAGCATTTTGATTAGATGATAGTGTAAAATACTTTTACACCGTCAACGCGTCAAAATTGAACTCTTTGTTTAATGCATAAAATTGTTTAGTATCAAGAGAGTTATCTAGATTATGCTGAAATTTGAAATTGACGGTCCAGAGGGAAATTTTATCTTCAAAGCTCTTGTTCTGCTTCATGATTGCATTCAAAATAAATTTTGGCATGTATTGTTTCTTGTTAACAGACGGGTGGACTAAGTAATCGACAGAAGGAACACAAGAAGAAAATGCCAGTGGCTGCGAAGAGAGCCAAGGTGGCGCGATCTCGGGTAGAGAAAAAGAAAAAGAATCAGCGGGCTGGCAAACAGTTCCGAGGGAGGAAAGCATGGAAGTGATAAGAGCAGTAGATATGATGTCTCATTGCAAATTGAGATTTTTGCTTTTTTGAAAGAATCGTTATGAGCTTTCCAATCCTACAGATAACTACTACCCTCTCATCGAGTTAGTTGCATCCCATTCTTTGTTTTGAATATTGTTTTTAGTTACTGATAGCAATTTTTCTTTTTCCTTTTCCTTTTGGCATAACTAAACTAGCATGACGTGATGTCGCCATTATAGTTTACCAATAGTTATATTGGTGTACTCAATTTTGACATGAATTCAGCTTACCTCCATGTTTTTACCGTTTTTTATATATAATTTTGGTTAAATATTTGTAGATGACCTGCTATTTGTTAATTTTCTTTCACTTTCAAATTGTTATGTTGAAAAAACATTGATAGATAACCAATTTTGCAGGAACTTTCCCGTCCTATCCTTTTTTATTTTCACTACGAAGCGTAATTAGTAGCAAATTTGGCTAATAAAACAATGCGAGTGTGGACCTCTAGTTTATATACCACTATGAGCTCTTTTCTGTTCGGGGCTGTAGTATTATTTTATCTAAACAGAACTTTTTCTCTTAGTTGGTGTCCTTGAGGCTTTTAAGGAAAAAATTCGTCTCTAATTTTTTTAGGTGTAAGGTTCACAGCATTTCAGAAACTTATTTTTCTTGAAATCCTTAACCTTTCATCACAAACCCTTGGTATAATACTTTGACGTATAAAAACTTAAAAGTCGTGATTTTAATTAATTAAAGACCATTCTCTTGTAACTATTGTCGAATCGTAATGTCTAAGCCATGGTCTTGGGACTACACACAACCATTGGTTTTTTTTTTTTTTTTTTTAAATCAGCTGCCTAACACATATCAATCATAAATAATGGGCTCGGTTGGATAAAATTGTGAAGGGAAAAACTTAATAAAAAAATTGATTGATTGCATATTTGTTTGTAATTTTCAAAGAAATAGAAACAAAATATTTTGTTGCTCATTTTTAACCTAACCCTTTAACCAAGCAAGTTGAATAATCATCAACTCGTAAGTTTGTTGACACTGCACTCCAAGAGAACGAGGGAGGATCCCTCAGCCTCCATCACTTTAATGACTATATCACAAACAAGCACTTCAACCAACAACAACACAATCCACCAACAACCATCTGCGTCAACACACAACTGCTCCTCGGGATTCTCCCTGATATCTCATCATACCACATCATCAATCTCACTTCCCATCATCATCACATCCACCATTTCCGATTCACAATCTCAAACTCAAGCACATTGCAACATTCACACAATCACCATAATCACAATCACAACATATCACATTAAACATCAATCAGAAACATTATCATAACTTATACCATATATTCAAGATACACAAACTCATCATTTCTTAATCCCTCATACAAACATTAGTTCATATGCATTGACATAATTAACTCATCATTCTTTAAAAGATGTGTTTTTCAATTATAATGATCAACAAGAGTTAGGAAGAGTTTCTGATCAATGATGCTTTATCTTAACCTTTAGAACATGTTTTTAAAAAGAAATTTTTTATTCTATCACATGAATGGTCGCTTGGGCGGCTTAGACTCGCTTGGGCATGTAAGAGTCATCAAAATTGTACATATGTGCATGACCCATTCGCTCTGGCTACAAAATCTTGTCGAAGTGAGTTAGCCATGCAGGGGGCTCACTCCAGCGGCCCTTCCTCGCCGTGGTGGACGGGTTCTGCAAAAATGTAGAACTCATCCCTCCAGTCTAGAAATAACCAGCAACACTCATAAAACTCGTCCTAATTGCTTGCATATCATCATCGGAACTTGCATGCACATTAACTTAGTAACAAAACATCAAATTTAACATCCATAACAACTACACTAATTAAATTACTCAATGCATGCATGATCAAGAACTTGCAAAGTGCTCAATTAGAATATGATCATGTTGCTCATATGAACACATACACACACTTGCAACCCGAGATTGATGAGGAATCTGAGCAAAAATCAATTAGAATTGAGCTTAATCATAAAGGGAAAACAACATTCTATGAATACTATAAGTGCATCGGTAAGACTGCATTATCATGGCTCCATCCGTAAGACTGCATTCAAAGCCCTCTATGCCAGGGATCCTCCCCCTTTACTCCGCGGTGGCTTAGAATCAACAGTGGAAGATGTCCGTTTATTATTGGCAGAGAAAAACCAAGTTCTGGATGAATTGCATCTTCATCTGAATCGAGCTTAGAACATTATGTCCCAAACAGCCAATAAGAAAAGGAGGGATGTCATTTTTGAGGTAGGGGACTTCGTTTACTTGAAGATACACCCCTATCAGATGACATCTCTGGCCTCTAGACCCAATCAGGAGCTAGCTGCTAGATTTTATGGCCCATTTGAAATTCTGGCCAGAGTTAGGGCGGTTGCCTACAAGTTGCGACTTCCGGTGACAGCAAAGATCCATCCGGTCATTCACGTGTCCATGCTCAAGAAGAGTGTTGGCCCATCCACTTCTCCTCAACCCTTACCACCAGATCTTACAGAAGAAGCAAAATTAGTGGTGCAGTCGAAAACAATTGTTAACAACAAATTTAGTGATAATGGGGAGCCTGAAGTGCTGGTTAAATGATAGCAACTACCAGATTGTGAGAACTCTTAGGAGTCAATGGCGATGATCAAGTCAGTGTTCCCTATCTATCACCTTGAGGATATGGTGACGCTTCAAGGGGGGTTATTGTGAAGAACCCCAATAGTGATATAGGCCATGGACAGATTGGAGAACTCACCCCTTTTATGAGAACTTACCAGAGAAAGAATAAGGGTCAGTTTGGGTAAACAACTTATTTAAGCTCTTATATAAAAGTAACTTTTGAGAAGTAACTTATGAATAAGTTATTTTGTATGTAAATATAAATTAAATTTTTTTTTATTTCAATTATTTTAAAAAGTGCTTCTACAGAAGTCAAATATTCTGACTTCTCCAAAAACACTGAAATAACTTCTGTAGAAGTTATAAGTTATGTAACCAAACAGGACAGGATAACTTCTAATAAGTCAGAAGTTGAAAAAAGTCAGAAGCACTGTAATCCAAACGAACCCTAAAAAAGTAACAAGAGGGGTAAAATGGGCCAAATTCAGAAGTTAGTTACAGGTATTTTGATTGTATAAGTACTGGAAGTGAGATATGCATGCAAGTGGAGTGAAAAGGGGAGAGACTGGCCTCTCGAAAGCCAGGAAGGGAAATTGTTAGGGGAGATATTTTCATATTGCCATTTTCTGTAGTTTATCTTCTTCAATACCTTACCTTACCATACAATACTTAGAGAGGAATATACTTGAAGGGAATAGCACACTGCTACTCCTATTTCTATACTCTTCCTTCTTCTCTTTTCTCCTATTCATTGTTAGTCTATTCTATCTTCTATTTCTCTACTGTTATATTGAGGCATTCTTGGGGAACCACACTTTCTCACCCATTCTTAGATAAACACAGAAGGAATGATTCATAACGATAATGGTTACTAGGTAGAGAACTTGATGCACTGGTTACAAGGAATGGATATGCATCAGAAAAACTAGCTTGCAAAGAATCCAAAAATGCTGGCCAAAAGAAATTTTGAGAAGCTATCACTTAGATTCTTTCTGAGGCAAAGTTATTATAACTTACAACCTAAATTCACAATTAGCAAAACATGTGATATTTGACAGCTGAGAATGAAATAACCAGTACTCAGCAGCATATACTAGAACAGAAGAATCTCTTGAGAAGATGAAGGAAAATCACAACTCTCTCCAAATATATCAGGGATTCCATCCCAATTATGGTTTTGCCGCGCTTCCCAATAGCCGCCTTTATATCGGTAAGAACCATCCTCCTCCTTCTGAAACCATCTAGGCTGCCATCCTCTTTCCTGCATCCTTCTTGCCTACATATTTGTGAATCAAGCTTTTAGTTATGGACATGTTCAAGAAAGAAAAGTTTCAGATGAACAAGATAGCATAAATCACAAACAAGTCCCCATATGCTTCTGATGAACAGATTTCTGATGACAACAATGCGAGTGAAATTGTAGTGAATCTGAATTTATATATCTCATTCTTATTTATTTTGAACAAATATATTATATTAATTTTTATATCCATCAAAACTATACCAAATGATTTTAGATTGTTCTGGAAATTTATAGGTATGATCTATTTGATGAACTTCTAATCCAACGGTTAATATAATAAAAAATTAATCCAATAAAAAGTTATTGAATGGTGTAACAATTGCTTAAAGGTAAATACTTGGTGTACAATAAAAAATCAGTCAAAACAACTAGCATGTTGTGCACAACATATATGTGATATGCACAACGTATATCACTTGTTGTGCACATCATATATCACATGTTCTACACAACATATATCACATGTTACAACACCATCTTTCTTTATAACATGTGATATATGTTGTGCACATCATGTGACATATAACGTGCACAATATGTTAACTGTTACCAGAGTCATTTGAACCTAACTCATATATATATATAGGGGACATATCAAGTGAAAAGGATGAGAGTGAGAGGAATAAACTTAGATCATTGAATCTTATTTGAATAGTCAAGATTTAAAAAGTCACATAATTTTATGTTCTAATCTTGACCATTCAAATAAGATCCAATGATCTAAAATCCCTCTCACTTGATACATCCCCTATATATATATTCATGCAATTCTATTGCCTCATGATATTTTGATGCTATGCCACTCTTATGAAAAAAAAATACAAATTAGCTACCAACACCTGGAAAAACAGAAGAAAATGACATAACACAGTCCAAGACATCCTAGATTCGGTGGATCAATAGGTAGGAGCAGTTGTGGCTATTACCTGTCTCTGCAACTGTTCAAGTCTTAATTTCTCTTTATTTGCCAACTCGTACTCTCCGTTTTCTAAATGTCTTTGATCTGGTCTCAACCTTGAGTCAGTCGGCGGCAACTTCTGTAACATCCCAGGTATTATTTCATTCAAGGATATTGCAAAAGGAGAGAGGTTATATCTTGTCTTGGTAATGTAGTTGTCCCTTTCCCACAATAATGCAGCTTCGGTCATTGGATCATAACCTTTTGGCTTTGTAGTTGGGTCCCCTAGGACATAGTACATTGCTCCATCCCATTTCCCAATTATCATTGCCACCTTCTCTCCAGTTCTGTTGTCTTGAACAAATCCATGAACCTGATTATATATGATTAAACATTCATTTCATTTAGTCTTATAAACTAGGAGCCAGTAATGAAGATTGATCAATTCAAGCTACACATGAATCATGTCAGTGGCTAAGTTTCAAACATATGGAGGTAAACCAAAGATTAGCGCTAAATCAATTGGAAAGTGCAGCAGGTAAGAAAATTCTGCTGGACTTTTGTTCTTCAGGGTCATAATCTCTATACATGCTTTGTTGGACAATTTGAATTAAATTGAAAGGTAAAGTTGGGGAGACCCAAAAATAGGATAAAGGGGAAAAATTTTCCAACATAAGAAAAAGGAATATACTTAAACGCTGTTCGGCTTGAGTGTATTTTTAGCCCCTGTTAAACTTTGGTCTTAGTTCCTATAATATTTTTTTTATTGGACTTTTGATCAAAACATTTCTAGAACTGATTCGATTTAATCCTTATCACTTAGAACCATTGGCAATCCTGTAGGATTGAATGACCTGACCCTACATTAGCTAGTTCAACATCTAACATAAACAATCTAAAGTTGAACTAATACTAAGCAGTGATAGAAATGCTTGGACCAAAACCAAACAATTATTTAAGGGGCCAAAACCGAAATCGCTTATTTTCCAAAGATTAAAAACATACTTAAGCCTACTACATTTCAAGAAAATGAGTTTATCTAGCTAAAGTATAGAAGAAACATTTCCTGCAGTCTTTATGTCGTAGTTGCATTAATAACCTCACCTGATGTGGATTTCGATCTATAATGGACTGCTCTTTGAACTTCAGCTTGCAGGAATAGTTGCCACTGCCCTTGATGCGCATTGTACCATAGTGGTCACAATATATTTTACCTAGTATAATATTGTATATAGAAGTGGTGACCTTGCTCCACTGAAATGTTTCACCATCCTCAAACTGAAGGGTGAGGACACCCACAGGATCTAACTGAATAGAGCGTCCCCAGAACTTTCCTTTCAAGTTAGAGTCTGCCCAGAATTTCCATCCTCTTCCCTCACAGTGACAAGCAACAACCATTGGATGATGACTAACCTGCAGCAAGCTTCTTGTTAGAAGAAAACTACGGCAAAAATGTACACTAACCACAGGTATTTTCAGAAAGAGATAGGCAATGAGGAAACATATTTGGAAGTGTATGGTTGTCTTTTCCTGTAAATGGTCATCACTTCTATATATCTTGAGTAGTTAAGGGAAAATCCAATTACCTTTTCAGAAAAAAACCTGAGTCCTTTATCCGGATAGTCAGCTTCATAAGTTTCACCAAGTAGAGGATTGAAAGGTTTGCACTGTCGACCTTCAGTTGATGCATAACCAGACACAGCAAAAGCTGCAACATTTAGGATTCTCATCAAATCATTCCCCTGCACCAAGCAAAACCCTGATTCAACTTAAAAATTACAAACAATAAGCTAATCCAATAAAGAAAGGCATATAGCCTTTTCCTCTCTCAACTTTCTTCTATTATTATAATAAACTTGCCACACTATCAAATCAAATTAAATTATACAGGCCCCAGAGAAGTATGCCTAATTTGGAAACCATTCATTGTAAAAGCAGCATCAGAGCCTATCACAGACTCAATCATGTTGTCAGAGTCAAGTTTGTTCTAGGATTCTAGCTCAAGCAGTCTGTCAGTAATTGTAATTTTTTACTTTCATTGAAGTTAGTCCAGTAGAAGTTACAAGCCTACATCATACATAGAAAAGTAAAATGCACCCTTTTGCCTCTTTTTTCCTATCAACGTATCAATCACTTGGAGGACATGACTATCAAACACAATGCAAGAAAATCATATTTTTCCAATATACTTCAAAGATAACATACCTGAGCTACTTTTGATGTAAAGCAACATCTATAATGACTAATAATGTAATATTAGTATGAGAGTGTGTGAAGCAGGATGTAATAGTTTTTAAGGATTACATTGCTGATTGTCATGGCACTCAGGTTTACTAATGATTTGCAGACCTAGTTATGTATTCAACATATCTTCTTGTATCATTAATTGAGCATAAATTTCCTCAGAAATGCAGATAAATATGCAAACTGTGTTGGGAATAATTTGATAATTATTATAAGTCATATTGAATGGGCCTAAATACTAGAAGTCAATGGATGAATTACAACTGCAATAGACTATAATACTTTGATCAAGTGGTTTTCTCAAGCTATATGAGATGTTGAAATCTTTACAAGCATTGAGTTCCTTAAACTTAACTAAGCATATTATCTACCTTTGATAAAATGAAACTAGGAGATCATGCTTTTAAAACTGCTTTGTGACAAAAGAAAGCACAGCTGAGGACCTGACCTGCTTTCCCCACTCCAATGCTCTATCAACCAGGTATGAATACTCCAAGTCTTCAAAACACTTTTGCAATGATGAGAGTGGTTCATTAAAATAAACAGGGAGGCAAACTCCGGAAAGATCTTTCCCAATATTGTCTTTAATAATTGACCACAAGCCCATGGGCCTCTCTTTCTCTTTCGGCTCTGGTAAGTTATCCCTTCTTTTGACATATGGATAACTTACATCTTTGATCTTCTCAAACCCATGCAAACCATCTGAAAGAAAATCTCTATCGTATATACTGGCATTTCCCACACCTTCCCTACTTCGATAAGAAGCACTTCGTAAGGCATCAGAAGACAAAAACTCATTTGTGTCAAAAAATGCTCCATCGTCATCATCAGTTTCAACATCTACTCCATCTTGACTTTCATTATCTGCTACAGAATCGGTAGCACTGCCCTCGGACATGACAGAATAGAAATCTGAGATATGAGGGGTTCAAGAAGTAAGTAGAATGCTAACAGCATGGAAACAACAAAACAACCAGGTTGCTAGAGCAGGATCCAGAAGCTTCATTAGCTTCCTAATGCTTCATACAATATACATTATACAACTACCCAAAAGTCAATATATTAAATAACTATACGATGGGTTATACATGGTATAAAAAATGCTTTCAGTTAATTGGTAGTAGTTCAATCTAAGAATAATACTAACGTTGACAAATATGACTAGAATTCAAAATATATGATCAGATTAAGCACATAACTATACCAAATGGCATTCATACTGAATTCTTTCCAAGTACATATTTTACTGGTAATTCAGCAAAAAATATATGATAGATGAACATTATGATCAACAGCTTACTCACCACTAAACCGTCTATTCCCTTGTCCACAATATGACTCACGTTCCTTTGTTTCATCAACTACAGTAGTTTCCAACTCTATTTTCTCCGTCTGCATTGAGTTTTTTAATAGAGAAGTCAAACTCTTCAATAGCAAGAATTTCATCTTTTAACAAGGCACTGACAGGATATATAGGATCAAAATTATGTAAATTAAATAAATTCCTTGGTGAATCCCAGAATGCCAACAGCATGTACTCATTCAATAACAGGGCCACAGATTAAATTGACTGCTCACCAGATTTTTTTTTAAAAAACAATCTCTGTTTGCATTATGAAAATGAGCATCGCAGGAGGAATAAAGTATATGACCAAGGAGCATGCTAAATTTAATTTAGAAGACTAATGTAAAAATGAAATACAAGTAAAGAGTAAAAATCCAATGCTTCCATCATTAATTATGTTATTTAAAATCATAAAACTGGATAAGAGGAGCTAGGGAAAGATTAGAAACCGCTGCTTATCATACTACAACCATACAAAATGAAATTTGAGCACAGAAGTTAGGGGTTTAAGATTTAGCGTTTAGGGTTTATGATATGTTCTAATATGTGCTCCTAAAGGTAAGACTGATACCTCCAATTGTTTCAAGGTGTCAAGCAGCATGACATGTTTCTGTTGAAGAAACTTCAACTTGCCTTGAAGATAAGACACTTCAGAAAGCATAATAGATTCACAGTCACTAATAACTGCTTCACTTATACCCTCCTGTGACATCCGTGATCGGAGTTTCTCTGTTGAAACTACAATATCTTCTGAAGTCGCAAGATCGCTACTCGTTAGAGTTCTAGGAAAAAGATCTTTCGCGGACTGAAGAGCCTCAATCCACATGGCCCTGTCTTCCCTAGATACACACTGCAGGTGAAGAGTCTTTGTCCCAGTAAATATGGAAAGCCGCTTATCATCAGATTTGCTAGCACGAACCGAGGAAACCTGTGATCAAAGCTCATTCAAATTCAGCACTCACCAAAAAAGACGCATGAAGTGTTCATATTTTAAAAAATAAACCTTGGCAAATACATTCATCAGCTATTTCTGCAAGATCTTAATTTCAACTAGCATTTAGTGAAAACACACGCACACACATAGATAGAGAGATACAACTTATCCAGTAGTCAATTCAACAGAATCATAACTTGATTGTGCAAAAATCTATGGAAAATTTAATCAATATATTATTTACTTCGAATACTTTTCTGTTGTCGTTAAAAACATGACAATCTCTTCCACCCATATCCATAGAAAAAGAAAGCATATTTTAAACATATTTCAAAGAGGATCCCACCACGTTTGCATGCAAATGTAATGAACTTGCGTCAGATACACATTGTTTCGTTTAATATAATCCTAGTCCTAGCAATTGCTTTTATTTATTTATTTATTTTTGCAGCAAATTGTCTAAGCGGCAAGGTAAAATTCAGGGAAAATAATTTTTAAAAAAAAAACTTCACACTTCACTCACATAACTAATGCTGATAATTCCAAGTTCCAACTTGGACCAGATTTAAAAAAAGAAGCAGAAACCAATTAATTTATAATTAAATTATAAAATATTAGAGAGAGAAAAATCAATGAGCATGATACAGCAGAAAACACCAGAAAATTTCAAAAGAAAACACACAAAAAATACGGAGAACAAACCTTCAAGTGTATCTCACCGAAGGGCTTGCATTGCTTCGCAACGTTCCGATTCAGGTTCCAATTGTTCTTCTTCATGAACTTCGATGACTCATCGCCGATTACCCTCACGCTCCAATCCCTCGCCGGACTCACCACGATCTTGTCCGGTCCATGAATCTTGTAATACGAAAGAACACCGTCCTCCAGCACGAACCACCGCGACCTCCACCCCTTCCCGTAGTTCACCCACTTGTACAAGATCCCGGCAACACTTCCGGCAACGCCATTTCCACCGCCGAACACCTTCGACTCCCGAGGCTCCACCGCTGCATCATCATCCTCGTGATTCCCGCCGGAAATCGCCTTCGCGGAATCTCCGCCGCTCCCGCCACCATGCGACGAATCCGGCGCGGAAGTGCTCGATCTGGACGCGCCGTTCACTGTCCTGACAGACGAATCGAGCCCTAGCTGGCACTGGCTGGGAGACTTCGCCGCTACCGGGTTCGCCCTGTCCCGATCGATCGAAACCGGAGCAATGCAGCACAGTGGATTCATCGTTCACGAAGAAGAATCACAAAATGATGAAGAAAGTAGAGCAAAATAACGCATGATCAAGAGCAAGAACCACCGAAGCTGCGAACAAGCAGAAGAAACCTCCGATTCCGCAACGAGTCGACTCGGAGTTTCGGATTGAGATCGGAACAAAAAAAACGCAGGAGCTGATCAGAATAAGAAACGAAACGAAACTTCGTTGTGAAAAAACCGTAAATGCTTTCTTTTTTTTTAGATGAGAACTGAGAAAGAGAGAAAGAGAGAGAGAAGAAGAAGAAGAAGAATGGGGAAAGAGAGTGAGGTACAGTTGTTTGTGGCAGGCTATAAAGAGCTGAACCACTACCAACACTGGGCACTCAGATCCATTTAAGGCACACACACTAGTCAGTCAGTAAAAAAAAATAATTCAGTACATAAAGATTGATAGATAACAACGTCCTTGTTTCTTTGAAGAAAGAGAGAGAGAGAGGTTCAAGAGTTTTATTGTTTTGTTTTTCTTTTTTTGTGTGTGTGTGTGTTTGTGGCACCCTTCTTCACTCCTCTTGTTCTGTTTCCATTCCCATCCTATAGTAACGTAGAAATAGTATGTATACAATAAAAAAATATGATAATATTAAGTTATAATAAAAAATTAGTTAATATAGTCAATGAATTTATTTTGATTTTGTCTCAAATAATCATTGAGATTGTAATGAGCTGAGTAATTATGGCCTAAAATCTCATTTATTAGCTGATTTGGCTAGTTTTTTATTCTACATTTAGCACCATCCTAGCAATTGTATAATATTTATATAATAATTATATTTATTTTTTAATTGCATTAATTTATAAATTTATATTACAATCTAATAATGAATATAATTATTATATATAACCAAAAAAATATAATTATTGTATAAATATTATACAATTTGAGTAAACCCCCAAACTAGTCCTGGACAATTTTAGCATCGAACAAGGTGGTCCTTGACAATAGGAAATACCCTAACTGGTCCCTGACAATGTCAAACGTCGGACATCATAAGGTCCCTGACAATAGGAAATACCCTAACTCGTCGCATGGTGCCTTTGGTCAAAGTGGCTTGGGGCGGAGGTCGGTTGGAAGACTTCACCTGGGAATTGGATGACGAGATGCGTCGCCAATTTCCACATATGTTTACAGGTACGAATTTCGGGACGAAATTCTTTTTAGGGGGGAGAAATGTAACACCCCGATTTTTATTAAGTTCTAATTGAGTGAAAATTTAAAGAAATTGACCTTAGTTAGAAATTTAATTAAGTTGGAGTGGATAAGTTTCTCCTTAATAAACCTTTATGTGTTGTATGTGTTTGAATTGTATGTATTTATATGTTATATTAAATGTTTTAATGATACATGAGGGTAGAAATGATGTATGTATGAGTATGACACGAGTTGGGACGTTTTAGAAGTGTTTTGGGGCAACTTTACAGCCCAGTAATCGATTACCACGGGCTGGTAATCGATTACACTACACAAATTTACGAATCTGTGCATTTTTACAGCCTGTAATCGATTACAGATTGCGCAGTTAGAGTTTTTAGTGCATTTTTAGGTCAAGAGTGGGCCCCACAACACCCCTATATAATACCTACCCTAGCCTCCACTTAGAAAACCTAATTTTAACATTTCAGATCACTCTTGGCAGCCTCCATCAATTCTTGTGCCTCCATTCTACTCTCTCTCTCTCAAACTCAAAAACCATAACCCTTCCACAACCCCAAACCCATATCAACTCTCATCCAACCACAAAACAAACCATATATTCATAATCCTCTCTTCAAATAGAACACTTCTACCATTTCCATTTTTGAAAGAAGCCATTCTTGTACCGTTCGTGGGGCTAGAGAGAAAGTGAGAAGGAAATGGGTGTCTCTACGCATAGCATAGGAGGTCTACGAGAAGTAGGGGTTCTAGACATTCAATATTCACTGTATTTTCATGCATAATGATGTATGTTTGTTGATATTATTGTTGGTGTTCGTTTTTCCCATTATGGTTCATAAAAGGGTTACTTTTACCGATTGAATTTCGAAAAGAAAGTGTTTTATGGATGTAAAAGTGTTTTCAAACTTATTCCAATGATTGATTCTTTGTTGTCTGTGTTTTCTACCGATTGGGATGATTCTAGATCTGAGTTTTAGTCATTGGCTTATAAAAATTGTGTTTTTGAAACCCTAGAATCTGATTTCTCGCGTTCGTAATCGATTACACGGGTTCGTAATCGATTACGAGCTGAGAATTTCCAATCGCGAGCAAACAGGGCATTCTGGTAATCGTTTACAGGGTCTCTGTAATCGATTACAGGGTCTCTGTAATCGATTACATTCCCGATGTAATCGATTACAACGCTGCAGATTTTACGAAAATTAACTGTTTTGACCCTTTTGTGAATCCTAATATGTTCTACGACCCATATGAGTGTTATATACGATTTGTGCATGATTTATATATGTTGGCATGATTTATTATGTATGTTTTCATGTTGTTATGTGATGTATTGATGCTATATATGTATATATACCCTGTAAGACATTAATAACGGCAAAGACGTCAAAAGGGACGCAAAGACAAAGTTACAGTTTAATAAAACACTCCCGTCTTTTGGATACTGATGGGGTTGTAAATCAAGGGATGACAACCTTGGTGAATAGCCTCATTGGTAGAAGAAGACGGTACCCCCTCTCCCCATAGTATAGGATGAGCTCAGGCCTAGGGGCCGGTGATGTGGAGGATTACAAGAGGGCCGGCAGTGCCAAAGATTGATTAATGCAAGATAAAGTTGTTTGGCTAAATGTATTATGTTATTTTATGAGTTATCAATTTTATATGTGTAAGGGCACTAGTACACTACACCAAGACTTTATTTATTTATGCCATATTAACTACTTAATTAAAATGGTCAAGACGCACTTAGGTAAGACGTTCCGGGAAAAGACTTCTTTTTAAACTAATACCTGAATTGAATGCATTCATATTTCACCTATTTCTTAATTAAACCCGGGGCGGCTTCCTCTACTGAGTCACTTCCCAGTGCTCACCCTATGTTTTTCCCCCATATTATAGAGGAGCAGACAGAGCAGGACCATAGTCTTCCGCTTTATAGACCTATATACATTGATTTACTTTCCAGTTATGGATTTATTTCAGTTGTTCGCTTTGTTTATTTTAAGTTCGGACCTATGTTAGCCTGCAGCTATTTATCTGACATGTATTTATGGTGGAGTCTCATAAGTCATTGCCTTTGGCTTATGGGATAAAGCCTAATATTTATCCCTAGTATGTTCTTTGATTGTTGGGAGTATTTATTTGATAGACCATTCAGTTTATATCTTGGCATGACTTATTAATTATCGATTATGTATTCCGCAAAGCCCTTATATTTATATCGTAAATAAATTGCGAAAATTTTACTCCCGCCTATTTTCCGCGTATATATATTTTAAAGTAAAAAATAAAACATGATAACAGAGGGTGACCCTTATGAAATAGCCTATAATGACTTAAGCATTAGGTTTTCTAAGTGGAGGCTAGGGTAAGTATTATATAGAGGTGTTGTGGGGCCCACTCTTGACCTAAAAACGCACTAAAAACTCTAACTGCGCAGTCTGTAATCGATTACACGAATCTGTAATCGATTACAGGCTGTAAAAATGCACAGATTCATAAATTTGTGCAGTGTAATCGATTACCAGCCCGTGGTAATCGATTACTGGGCTGTAAAATTGCCCCAAAACACTTCTAAAACGTCCCAACTCGTGCCATACTCATACATACATAATTTCTACCCTCATGTATCATTAAAACATTTAATATAACATATAAATACATACAATTCAAACACATACAACACATAAAGGTTTATTAAGGAGAAACTTATCCACTCCAACTTAATTAAATTTCTAACTAAGGTCAATTTCTCTAAATTTTCACTCAATTAGAACTTAATAAAAGTCGGGGTGTTACATTTCTCCCCCCTAAAAAGAATTTCGTCCCGAAATTCGTACCTGTAAACATATGTGGAAATTGGCGATGCATCTCGTCCTCCAATTCCCAGGTGAAGTCTTCCAACCGACCTCCGCCCCAACCGACATCATAACGTCGGACATCATAAGGTCCTTGACAATCGGAAATACCCTAACTGGTCCCTGACAATGTCAAACGTTAACAGTGTTAATGATAATTTCATTTTTGGACAAATTGGTCCCTGACAATTTTATTGTTGGAAAAATTAGTCCATAATTTTATTTAATTTTTTTCATTTATTTTCTTTATTATAATATGTATTTTTAAGCACTCTTAAATAAAATTTATATATCTCCCTTTTGATTATTACCACTCTAAATGCATTTATTTAATTATTTCTAAAACGTCATTTATTAAATTTTACTTGTTTAAATCTTCATATTTTATATTATGCATATTAAAACTTATACTAATAATTGATATTAAATATAAAAACGAACTATTTATATATAAAATTTAGAATAAAATAAATATATTATCTTGTAAGTGTTTTAATATTTTCCATAAAAAGAATGAAAAATTACTTTATTTTTTTTAAACAAGTAAATTAAGAAGTGTGATATCTAAAATTATTAATAAAAAAATTATTACTTTATCAACAATTTTTTTTATAGATATACTAAAATAAAATCATTAAAGAGTGACAATTTTCAAATAAAAGATATATAGATTTGATTTAAGCATTCTTAGAGTTGAATATGTCAATAAAAGTGATAAAAGATAAAAGAATTTAAAAAATAATTAGGAACTGATTTTTCTAAAAATAAAATTGTTAGGGACCAATTTGTCTAAAAATAAAATTGTCATTAACACCGTTAGTTTTTCTGTCCAGGGGCCTTATGATGTCCGACGTTTGACATTGTTAGGGACTAGTTAGGGTATTTCCGATTGTCAAGGACCACCTTGTCCGATGCTGAAATTGTCAAGGACCAGTTTGGGGGTTTACTCATACAATTTTTATTATATACATAGCACTATTGCCCTTGATACTACAGTACAGTTTTTTCAATTATTAAAATACATTTGATAAAAAAAAATGTAGGTGAGATTACCACTTTGTCCCTGCTTCTATTTTTTTATCCCAATACACCCTCTTCTTCCTTAACACAACCTCCTCCCACACCCACTCACCAAGAATCCACCATAGCAGGAGCTGCAAACAGAAAACATCATCAAAGCCACACTCAAGTTCCATACACAAATTCATGACCACAACAACATACACATTCCAATTCAAACACATTTCCTGTCCAAATCCAATTCATAAACACAAAATCCAATCTCACAAAATCCATCAGCCAAAATCAAAACACAAATAAAAAAATTCACAACACCAAACTCCAAAATAAAAAATAAAAGATCTTAACCAACAAAACTGAAATAAATATAATGAAATAAAGAACAGAGGAAGAAAAAAGGGTGGTTCACTTCCACTATTCATCATCGTCCACAGCATCATCACTATTCATCGCCGCCACGATGGAGGATAGTAGCAGCAACAGTCTCATCCGTCAAGCATCCAGCAGCAGCGGCAACCTTCCAAGCGGTCAAGCCTCAAGAGCAATCACCTCCTGCGCATCCTTTTCCGTAGCGTCTCAACTCTGGTAGCCGCAGCAACAGCGAAGCCGCGACCGTTCTCTCTCCCTCTTTGCTCCAGCCACTGCCACGGCGGTTTCCTCCTCCTTCCGCCTCCTCGTAGCCACCTCCTCCCTCAACCAACCTCGCCTCGGAGCAGTCGCGGCTCCATCTCCCTCACCGGCGAGATATCTCTTGCTCCCCTCTTCTCCATCGCGCTTCCTCGGTCTCGAGCCCTCACCTGCGGCGTTCTTCCCTCTGCGGCTCCTCTCCCTTGGTGACTTGCTCCGGTGGATTCTTGGTGAGTGGGTGTGGGAGGAGGTTGTGTTAAGGAAGAAGGGGGTGTATTGGGATAAAAAAATAAAAACAGGGACAAAGTGGTAATATCACCTACATTTTTTTTGCAAATGTATTGTAACAATTGAAACAACTGTACTGTAGTATCTCCCTTTAATTAATGCGTGCTTCTCGTTTCGATTAGATTCCCTTCCGTTAGACCTAGTGAAATTTGTATATGGCACAAAGTTATATTTATGAGTAAAGTTACATGGAAACTATAAAATTAGTCATTATTAACTATTATAAATAATAATTTAATTTTTTAAAATTGTTAATTTAATTTTTAAAGATATTGAATTAATATATAATATTGAAATTTGAATTAATAGTTTTAATAAGTTGGATTATTACATATGGTGACTGATAGTGGTTGATTTTGTAATGTACAATGCATTTCTTAATATCTATATTTAATAATACTATTCCTTTATTCAGGCATATACGTTTACAATATTAAATAATTAATATAATATAAATATTTATATATGAAAATAAATTAAATAAAATTATATTATTTATAAAACTTATTTTGTAAATATAAAAAATAATATAAATAAAATTATTCTTATTTAGTGAATACATAGTAAATTGAAAAAAAAAAGTAGTGAAGTGTTTAAAAACTACTTATCATATAAAATAAATATGTAGTTTTTAAATTATTTTTGTAAACATATCGTGCATATTGAATAATCATATATGTAACATAAGAAGTGACTATTGTCAGTCACACTCTTTTATGAATCACTAAAAAACACAAATTCATATTCAATCACATAATAAATTTTATTTCTATCTCCACTTTGTATTCATAATATTCTTAATTACTCTCTTTTAATAATCAACTAATAAAAATATTTATAATTTATAGATTATCAATCACTAAAATCATTGAAATCATAGAAAATATTCAAAAAAATACTAATTATCATAAGGCTTAACCGACTGGATTGTTCTTCTAAAATGTTTAAGCTTTCTGAGAACCACTTAGCACACACATTAGGTTTTATCAAACAAAATCTTTACCATTGACTTCAGATTGTTATCATTAAAACATTTGAGTTCTGTAAGAGAAATTTTTAAATTGTAATTTCTCTTAGGAATGGTTCTGGAGCTTACAAGAACATGCCCTTGAAAATGTCCCAAGAGATAGGGATACTCGCCGCATCGTGAGCAAGGCGAGTGTCAGTCCACCAAGTGCGTGCCTCCATCTGAAGCATGAAGGTCACCAGATGTATCTTTTGTACCTCTGAGCATTGAACCACCGTAAAGATGTCCTCAATACCCCTTAACCAATATTTTCCCGGAACGTCTTACCTAAGTGCATCTTGTTCATTTTATTTAACTACACATTGCAAAACATAAAATGATGTCCTTGTGTGGTGTACTAAGTGCTTCTAAACATCAATGACAAATATAACTAATCATATTATGATACAACTTTAACTCTTTTCAACTTTAACTTGCATTAATATTTTGGTCTGCCCACCCTCTATAACCTTTCCTCCACTGCACCGACCCCTAGGAATGAGCCCATCCTAAACATAATTGGGGAGAGGGGGTATTCACCTTCTACTAGTGATGGAGTTGCAGCCGAGGATGTTGACATAGGTATTCGGAGCGTCGTTAATTCTCCAAAACATGGTCAATTTAGAAAATAAGTTTGAAATTGGGAAACTTCACAAAAGCAAATTAGCTCATACCAAATGATAGTGATAAGCTAACCCAAGTCGTCTCTCGTGGAAACTTAACTAGTAATCTATGATCAAATTGGGGATTTGTGGTTGTGGCGAATGAAAAAGTAAATATTATGAAAGAAAACTCTAGTGCTTGGGGTTAAATTGAGGAAATGGATCTCTTCAATCATTGGAACATTGACTCAAGGTGTTCAATATGTTTTTATGCTATCAGATAATCACATACTAAAATGCATCAACTCAACTAAACAAGATTATGATCATAAAATTGAATTAGTCAAGTATTAAATTAGTTCATGAAATGATTAATTAAAATCTTAATTAAACATAACACTTGCCAATTTAATTACCATGCAATATTTTGAATCAACTTCTAATCTTTTTGACCAATTAGGAATATATTAATTAATCAATTAATGAAATTCCCAATTAACGATCCTAATTGAGTTTCTAAAGTCATGATCATGAGATTATTTCCCAATTAAGTATTACCCATAAAACAATTCACATTGATCAATATGAAAGTTATATGAATAAAGTTAAAGCAAAAGATTAGAGTAGAGTACCTTAAGATAAACCTCAAGTTTGACCCAATTCCGACAATTGTTACCCAAACACTAGATTGTGAATTAGAAATGATCCATATGGAAAGTAGAATGAACAAACAAAATAAATTGCATAAAATAAAATTAAAGGTTACAAATTATAAAAGCAAGATATAAAGTTGTTAGAAGTTAGTATGGAGTTAGATTAGTGCATAATTAATGAAAGTAAAAAGACATAAAATTAAAGAGCAATAAAGTAAATGACATGAATTAAATAGCAATAAAGTAAATGACATAAATTAGATAGTTAGAAGTTAGTTGCATAAAGTAAAATGTTATAAGCTAATAACATGAAGTAAATGTTAGAAGTTAATGACATCAAGTAAATGTTAGAGGTTGTCAAGAAGTTAGTAGAAGTTAAATAGATGAAAAGAAAACATGATTATGATATCAATGAAATATCTCGACAACAATTAAAGGAGTCTTGAAAAATATCCTCCATAATCTTCCATCCCAAATTGAGAATTCCAACCACTAAGAAACCATCCAAGTAGGAGGTGAAACCAAAGTGACTAGAAAACACAATAAAAGATGGAGAGAATTACAATGAGGTTACACACCAACTTAAGAAATTACAACTCCAAATTACAATATAACTAAAGAACAATTGTCTAAACTCCTAACAATATAAGATTGTGAGTGAAAGCATTAAACATGAATGAGATGGAGGTCTCAAAAATTGATCCCAATGGCTGAGCTTGGTCCCCTTTATATAGGAAAGAATTTGCATGAGAAATTTCCAAGATACCCTTGCTTAAATTATTGAGGCTTGAACATGCAGACACTTGTTTCTCGGTTTTGGGCCTCTTAATCACCTAATCTGAACAAAGCTTAAACATGAAAATTGTAGATAACTTTCTTCTAATGAATTTTGACATATAGTACGTCATAATCCACTAAGAAATGAGGAAGATATGCCCAATTTACTACAACCTGCCAGAAAATTAATTAAACCAATGCTATTATTTTATCTAGCAATTTAGACCCACTAAACAACCGATTTAGGAAAAAGTCAAAACATGAACATTGTAGGCCATTCGATGCTCTTCACTTTAGACACTTTATTTGCTGGAAAATCTTATCAGATGAGATATTTGTGATAAAATAAAGATAGCTTTTTAAAACTCCACTGCAGAGTTAGTGGAAACAGCTTGATAATGTTGACTAACTTCATTGACCACGTTAACATTCTTAACTCATTTTCCCCATAAAATAAAAGTTGTAGCTGTGTCTTTTAGCTTTCTAATGGAGGTGATTTGAGGTTTATTCATATTTTGTAGCCAAAGTTATGACCCAAACTTTATTGTTGCTTAGATTTTTTGTCTTCATAAAAGTTGTAGAGCTTTCTCTCATCTTTCCTACAATATAAATTATGTAGAATTTCACTTTATAAAACTCGATATATGACCAAAATACCAAACTGAGTTTGAATTTGACATGCAAAACATTTGTGTTTGAATCCCAAATTAATGTCTTAATTCAAAGTTAATGCATAAACATTAAACAATTTATACTTAAGACAAAAATCTAAAGGAAACATAATGATGGACTTTTGTAGCAAGTACTCATACAATAACATGCATATTTTTGTGAAAAATGAGTACTAAAATACTAAGTATTAGGGGTAAAATATATGCAATATTTCACACTTATCAACTCCCCCACACTTAGATTTTTGCATGTCCTCATGCAAAGTCAAGTAACCAATAATAACAACACTAACACTCAATCTTATTCACAATACAACAAAGCTAACAGTACTAATAATAACCATATTGTAAAATCTATGTGCTATGATGGAATAAGGAGAAGGTTTAATTGCACCATTAAACATCAAATTTTCAATAAGCAAGACTAGACAAAAAAAAAAAACAAATTGCAAGCAAGGTAAAATCTACTCTAACAAGCAGAAATTGAGAACAAAAGACCTTATAAGGAAAGTGTTTACCTCTCATGTCTCTTAAAGTGTTTAAGATTAGAATTTTCACTCAAATAGTCTCACATAGAAATGCATTACCATAAGCTTGCAAGAAGTCTCACTCTCCACAAGTCTCACACATGCATACACAAATCAAGAGAGCTTAGTTAAGGTTGTAATGTGGCTTGGGTAAAGGAAGGATGTAACACAAGTAAAGAAGGTTAAATTTTAGGTTAAAGAGAGCAAATACCTATGTATAATAATTCAAAAAAAAAAAACTTACAAAAAGAAATGCACATTCCAATCCAAAACATGCTCATAGTACCACATGTAGCCTACTATTTTTTCTTTTTCATCCTTTGTCTAAAACATTTTTTTTTATTTGCAACACACATTTTTTTTTTACTTCAATTTTTGTATACCTTTTTTTTCTTTTATTTTTATTTTTATTTTTTTTTAATACAACAATTATTTTTTTTACTATGCAATATTCGCTCCCCCTACACTTAAAATAATGCATGTCCTCATGCATTCCATTTACTTAAGCTCTAACACATATGAAACATGAATGTTGCTCTCCTAAGCTAAAAGATTGGGAGAATCAATGGTTTTTCACTTAGGTTAGAGTGTGATAAGCAAGAAAAGGGTCATAAAGGTTCAAGGGGGTTTAATTAAGGGATAATATGTACAGGTTGGCCATTTGGGAAAAGTGGTTTAAACAAGAAACAATGTCTCTATCATATTTGATGTCTGCTCATGAAAACAATGTCTCAAGAAGAAATCATGCAAGTTCTAGAAAACAAAACTACAGAGAGTATTCACACAAGAAAGAATAAGATGGTATGACATGTCCATCAAGATTAGGCTCAAAAGCTCACTTATGTCTTGTCTATGTGCACAATCAATGCTAATAGAGTAAAAAGACCAAGCATGCATACAAAATATGGTTCATAGTCAAGCTAGTTCAATCATTGCTAATGGTGCAAAAAACCAAACAAGTTATCCACAATAGCACAAGAAAATTGGTAGGTTACGTCAAAAACAATCTAGACTAGTAGCATAAAAACATGTTTTAGTGAATTTAGAGAGAAACAACAAATAGAAAAGGATAAAGAGAACTCCCTCATCATGTGATTTAGCCCATGAACTTCATGATGTTGCACATTGGTAGCTCTGAATCCGTAGAATCTTAATGGGTTGTCTCCCATCTAGCACTTTTCTTTAACGTCCTTAAGTTGGACGGTCAGAATGTGTTTACTGGTACACTGGAGCTGCAAGATTGGCTCCATCAGTTGGTCCTTCTGGTACTATACTTCCGAAGAATTGTTTCAATCTGTGTCCATTGACCTTGAATGTGTTCCCCTGCTTGTTTTGGATTTCTACCGCTCCATGGGGAACACTTGTTTTACTGTGTATGGACCATCCCAACGAGATCTCAGTTTTCCCGCTGTCCATCGGAACCTGGAGTTGTACAATAGGACTTGTTGTCCTTCCTGGAATTCTTTCTGCAATATGTTGCGGTCATGAAAGGCTTTGGTCTTCTCCTTGTACAACCTTGAACTTCATAAGCCTCAGATCTAAGCTCCTCTAGTTCTTGTAATTGTAATTTTCTTTCCTTCCCAGCTATTCCAAGATCCATATTGCACTTCTTAACAGCCCAGTAGGCCCGATGTTCAAGCTCAATGGGCAAATGACACGCCTTTCCAAAGACCAATCGAAAGGGGCTCATCCCAATCGGGTTTTGTAGGCTGTTCTGTATGCCCACAATGCATCTAGTAATCTGGTACTCCAATCTTTCTTGAGGGTCCAACCATTTTTTCTAAAATTGATTTGATTTCACGATTGGACACCTCGACTTGCCCGTTAGTTTGTGGATGATAAGGTGTGGACACCTTATGCATAACCCCATACTTCCAGAGCAAGGCATCAAAACTTCTATTACAAAAATGGGTACTTGATCACTAATAATAGCTCTTGGAATACCGAATCGGCAAAGTATACTTGAACGCACAAAGGAACAAACAACATTAGCATCATTGGTGCGAGTGGGGATTGCCTCAACCACTTCGACACATAGTCAACAGCTAAGAGAATGTAAATGAAGCCCGAAGATACCGGAAAAGGACCCATGAAATCGATGCCCCAAACATCAAAAACTTCACAAAATAAAATCGGTTGTTGAGGCATCTCATTCTTTCTCGATATATTCCGGTCTTTTGACATCGTTCACATTTCTTGCAAAATCATGAGAGTCCTTAAAAAGTGTTGGCCAATAAAGACCGCACTCAAGTATTTTTCTAGAAGTGCGTTGCGGTCCAAAATGACCACCACAGGCTTGAGAATGACAAAAATTAAGGATAGATGCATATTCATGGTTTGGTACACATCGCCTCACCACTTGGTCACTACAGAATTTCCACAAGTAAGGATCATCCCACACATAGTGTTTTGCATCATTTTTGAGTTTGGCAACTTGTGCCTTTGAAAAATGTGTCGGAATTTCCTTGGCGACCAAGTAGTTTGCGATGTCTGCAAACCAAGGGGTGTAACCTCAACACCAAAAATCTTTTCATCAGGGAACCTGTCATTAGCGGAATTGGATCATCCTTGAGATGTTCAACTCTACTTAAGTGGTCCGCTACTAAATTTGACTACACTTCTATCCTTAGTTTCAATGTCAAATTCTTGTAAAAGGAGCATCCACCTAATGAGGCGGTTTTGCATCAGTCTTTTTCAGAAGTACTTTAGAGCTGCATGATCTGTATATACCACCACTTTTGTGCCAAGCAAATAAGATCTGAATTTTTCTAAGCAAATACAATGGCTAACAATTCTTTTTAGTGGTGTATAGTTAGATTGTGTTGCATCTAGAGTACGCGAGGCATAAGAGATAACATGAGGAATCTTACAACTCTTTGTGCTAATGTGCGCCCACCGCATGATTTGAAGCGTCACACATGAGTTCAAAGGGTAGTTCCAGTTGGAGGTTGTACAATAGGCGCAGAGGTAAGTGCCTTCTTCAGGGCGTTAAATGCTTCCTCACATTTTTCATCAAATTTGAAACTCCACCTTCTTCTGGAGCAGATTGGTCAGGGGACTTACAATCTTGCTGAAGTCCTTGATGAACCTCTTGCAAAATCCTACATGCCCTAGAAAAGAACGAATCTCCGCACACTTGCGGGTAAGGCAGGCTAGAGATAACATCAATTTTGCTGGGTCCGCTACAATTCCTTCTCGAGAAATGACATGCCCAAAACAACACTTTGTCCACCTAAAATGACATTTTTCAAAGTTTAGGACAAGATTAGTTTTGATGCATTGTTTAAACTTGGGAAAGATTGTGCAGACAAGCATCGAAAGAGGTACCATACACTGTAAAGTCATCCATGAATACTTCCAAACATTTTCCAAGAAAATCTGAAAAATACTCATCATACACCTTTGAAATGTACCAGGAGCATTACATAATCCAAAGGCATCCTACGATAAGCATAGGTGCCGATTGGACAAGTGAAAGTAGTTTTTCTTGATCTTCTGGTGCAATATGTATTTGGAAGTATCCTGAAAAATCCATCAAGAAACAGTAGTGTGCTTGACCAGCCAACCTCTCTAACATTTGATCAATGAAAGGAAGTGGAAAATGATCCTTTCTTGTAACTTCATTGAGGCGGCGATGTCGATACACACCGCTCCATGAATTTTGCATTCTCATTGGGATTGACTCACCTTGTCATTCTTAACAAGTGTGATTCCAGATTTCTTAGGTACTACTTGCACGGGATTACCCACTCGCTATCTGAGATGGGTAAATTATCCCGGCTTGTAGTAACTTAGAGACTTCTGTCTCACAACATCAAGAATTAAAGGGTTCAATCGTCTTTGCGGTTGTCTTATTGGTTTAGATCCTTTCTCAACAAAATTCTATGAGTACACAAGGAGGACTAATCCAACAAGATCAGCAAGTGTCCAGCCATGACCTTTTGTGCATTTTTAGAACATTCAAAAGTTTTTCTTCATTTTCAAAAGATAGGCCATTGGATATTATCACTGGCATGGTTTCGTGATCCCCAAGAATGCATACTTAAATGTTCAGGAGGGTTTCATTCAATTTTTGTTTCAGTATCCCCAATTTGTTCATGATAATATTTTTTAAGAATATTGGGGCTGGAAAAGGGTGTTTCATCAAGTTGTTGTTGAAAAACTGATGCTGTCAAGTTGGTTCGCTAGCAGACAAGGATCATCCACTAGCGGATTAAAATTATGCAATCAGAAATTCTCCATTTCCCAGTTTATGCATGGATGTTGTGGATGATTCAAGACTTGTGTTTTCAGCTCTGAATTTTTCAAAATAGGGCCAAACAAGTCTAAATCTTCCTCATCCACCCATCTCGCATAATTCACAACATTTGTATGAATTCAAATTTCCCATTGATTTAACTCAAAATCAAGGCCAATTTGCTAAACCATCCTTCGACCTCATCCTCATTAATTCTTCAAAATATCACTGAGAAATGAATGAGCTTCGAGGGGTGTTCAAGGCATTTTCAACAGAATTTGGCCTTAAGGTCCCACATCATATCCAATGGTACCAGCATACACATCAACCTTGGCTCTTGCAGTTTTTAGAAATGGTCGGCCAAGTATGAGGGTGTGGCTGATCCAAGGAATACTGTCATCATGTGTATCCAGGACAATAGAAATCAACAGGAAAAATTAAATCATTTTACCTTACCAAGACGTCTTCTAAGAGTCTTCTGGGCGTTGAATGCTCGGTTTGCAACTGGAGAATGAGCTCTGTTGGCTTAATGTCCACAGTTGAGGTTCTTGTAATTGCCTTGGGATCACATTGATCCAACTCCAAGGTCAGCCAGTGCATCTTATGAAGGTCTGTCCAACCATGCAGGGAATGGAAAACGACGCCGGATCACTGAATTTTTGAGGTAATTGAGGTGCTGGATCATAGAGATATTGCTCCAGTTTGGACCTCATTGCTTTCAATTTCTCTGTGAGTGCAGAGATCTTTAGAACTTGCATATTTAGCACTTGTTGATGGCTCCAAAAGTGGATATTGACTTCCACTTTTTGAAGGTTTCAAGCAATTCTTATCAAATCTCTTGCCTTGTTCTTGATGGTTGGGCCTTTGAGGAAATAGTAAAACAATTGGTTCTTCTTCTTCATCACCTTTCTTTCCTTTTTGCTCACTGATTTTTTTTCTTCATCACTTTTTCATCCTTTCTTTTCATCTCCATCACAACATATTCACCGTATGAGGCAACTGGGTTCCGAAAGCATTTCCTGATTTGAGAGTGATTGCACTTACATTTCCCTTTGGATGGAATGTTTTGAGAAGAATTGCGAACTCCTTGTTTGAATTTGATGAAGAGGCTTGAGAGCTTCTAACTGTGCTATTTCCTTTGCATTTCTTGTTGGAAGGCAACATTTTGTTGTTGTTGTTCCATCATCATCTTCATCATTTGTTGCATCATAGTCATTGTACCATCATTTGATTCAGGTGTTGATGTTTGTGGATGGTTTTGTGGTGGTAAAGATTGTGATTGTGGTTGTTGAGTGTGTGATTGGTTTATGTTTTGTCTTTGGTGGGGTGGTTGGTATCTTTGTGGTTGGTACTGGTTTTGTGGATATTGTGGTGGATTTTGTTGTGGTTGTTGTTGTGAATTTTGATTCCCCCATCTAAGGTTAGGGTGATTTCTCCAAGAGGGGTTATAGGTGTTGCCTAATGGGAATTGATTGTTACCTTGGTTTTGTTGGAGATTTGTCCTTGGTTGATATGGCATGGCGGCTGCCACCGGAGTGCCTTCATCATGAAGTATTGGGCAAGAATCAGTGTGGTGATCACTGAACAAATACCACACTCCACTCGCGCACCATTGTTGATGATGATTGTGGTTTTTGCTGGTTCAATGCCAATTGTTTCATAACAACTAGAATTTCCTCCAATTTGTTGGTGAGTTGTTTCCCATCACCATGAGGTGCTGATATTTCATTTACTCCTCTTGTTGGGATTGAACTCCTTGTACCAAATTGTTGGGAGTTTGCTGCCATGGTTTCAATCAACTCCCTTGCTTCGGTCGGTGTCTTGTTCATTAGAGCACCACCACTTGCAGCATCAAGGCTAACTATCGGGTGCCAAGAGACCTTCATAAAAGTATTGGAGCAAGAGTTGCTCCGGAATTTGGTGTGTTGGGCAGCTAGCAACCAAAAGCTTGAAACGCTCCAATACTCATACAAGATTCACCTTGATGTTGCCGGATCCCACTGATTTCCTTTCGAATTGA